>JASAMZ010003164.1:0-10183 GCA_030248115.1 Linhomoeus sp. GSCO2_2
ACTTTTTGCAGCGAACTGCACGCCGGACCTCTGCTACAACGGCGGCACGTGTCGGAGCGACTCCGATAGCGAGCTATGCAGCTGCCACAAGGGATTCCAGGGAACCCAGTGCCAATTCGGTAGGCGGACTTTTACTGTGTACAATATTGTTTTAAGCCTTTATAACTACCATCATTCAAATTTGAGCGCAGCAACACTATTGCCAAGGCACAGCTGACATAAAGCTAAACGAGCGCGTCCGCATGAGAGAAGCGCATCCCGTGTTCCGTCGTGTAGTGACACCCTTTGCGCGGGCCTATGTCGTCAGTTGATTCTACTGGTATCCAGACAAATACTTCTCTTTTCTAACAAGAGGGCTCAGCGGTGTCTACTGTTTACACTGGAGATATGAGACGACAGGTAGCGAGCAATCACGTTGTAGGTACAGAGTGTTCTTTGCTTGACGTCGTGTCCAATTGTCTGTCTGTCTGGTCTGGCCGCTTGACATACGACACTCAAATGTGACAGGTGACTTGGGTGGGGGGCGGCGCATTCCTTTGATCTATTGGCCACGCCGGATAAAGGGACCGTTTCTTGTCTCCTTTCTGTACTACCTACCTCTATGGGCGCGGGGACACATTCTTTGAAGTGAGCCGCTTATGTAGTTAGAACAGAATCGGTTTGTTCAGCCTCCGAATGACGATCGACGTTGTACGATTGCGCCCGCGTTGAAGCGAGGGTTTGAATGGTAGCTTGACAAGCGTTCCTTTCGCCACAAAACATGCCGCTGTTGTGCGCAGCTTGATCGCGAATGCTTCATTATGTACATGGTGACAAGACAACTCGACTCAATACCACGATAATTCGCTTACGCTAACCAAAGTGCTACTTCTATGTTTCTCGTACACTTGTCCTACTTTTGCCCTTGTCGTAGTCGTCGTTGTACGCTGCCGTAGTGGTCGCCATCGTCCATTTCGGCCCTTCCCGCCTTAATTGGGCCATTAGCGGCGTACTATACGCGCTTTCTCAAGAATATGAGATGTGATTTTTGGCGCCCCTCGGCTGCCGCAATCGATCACCCCTCCACATCCCCCCTCCCAAGCCTCCGGCTCCCCCCCCCCCCCCCCCCCCCCAATTGTGGGGTGGGGGCGTGGGGTAGCTGTCGTCTCAGTACGAATGGGAACAAGACGGAAATAAATGAGCGGCAGATGCGAGGCGATTTTACGACGTCTGAGAGAATGGTGCTTGTCGCTTTTGCGGCGACAACAGGACGGCTGGACTGGTGTTTGGACTAACCCGCTCGTTTTGCGGTCGTTGTGATCGTCACAAAATTTGGCGCTCAAAACGCGCACGCAGAACTTGTGCCGCTCATTCGTCTCTGTCTCCAGTCACCAGTAGACGCCACAAATCCAAACTCAATTTGCGCACTGCCGAGGGCAAGGTCGGGCTGGGAGGCGCCAAATTTCAGCGCAAAAACACCTCGCACGGCGCGAGAAAACGTCTGCAAATGTATTGCGACAGTGTGAATGGGAAGTGACGCGAGAAACGTCTCTATAACCGCCGCGCCTGTGTACCAGGGGGGATATTGGCACCGTGAAAAGCGACCAATGCGATCACCACTTAGAAATTTCAAAACTTATAATCAACGCTAATCGAGATGTGCGAATTTCAGACGTGAACGAGTGCGCCGTCAACAACGGCGGCTGTCACCACGAGTGCGTCAACACCATCGGCACCTTCTACTGCCGCTGCTTTCCCGGCTACCAGCTGGAGGGACGCCACTGCGTGGGTGGGTGACTGACACTAACTGCGATTCGGAATACACAGATTAGAATGTTAAATTGAGTTGGACAAAATTTGAATTTAAACGCGCATTGTGAAGTAAGGGTTTGAGAGACACACACGCTCTCCCGCTACGTGACTTGTGTTGTCGTCGGCATTGTCAAATTTCCCCGCTGCAGTCCCCAACGCAAAATTAATCCGACAATCGAATCGACCTTTATTCCCAAACCGTAAAATCGTCTTCTCGTCGCTATGTATTACTTTCGTGGTATACTAGAGTGTGTGTGTGCAGGAAGGGAGGGTGGCACTAAAGATGGGGAATTCCAGGGTTAGATAGGTAATTTCACGGTTGATCGCGCGCGCCCGCCGAGTGTAATCAAAGAAATCGTGACTGGACTACACATGTCGCTGCAAATCGCATCTGCGATTGCTGCCGCTGGAGCGATTGCAAATTTGCCCTCACTACGACCCACTAATACCTACTGTACGTGTAGGGGTTTGGCGGGAGGACACTTTTGTGACACGAACAAGTATTGCATTGTAGCACACAAAGCAAGGAATGTTTGAAGACGGATAGTTGCATGATTGACTTGATGTTCGGCAGACAGACACTGTGTTTGATCAATTCGTGTTTTAGTGTTTATTGCTGTCCCTTAATATAGGCACACATTTCACATAAATTTATTTAATAATTTCTTGTTGTATTCTTTTGTCTTATCAGTCAATGTTCTTTCAATTTATTCTTTTCTATTCTATCTCGTGAATGAAATAAGTGGATTAAGTTCTATTCTATTTAGTTCTAAATTATTTGTATTTGCCACAGAACACGTCATGTCATCCTTATTCGCAGACGTGAACGAGTGCGACGTCCAGAACGGCGGCTGCCAGCACCGCTGCGTCAACACCGAAGGGAACTTCCACTGCGCCTGCCCCACTGGGCAGCTGCTCAGTTGGAACAACAAGACCTGCACCGGTGGGTGCAGTACTACTGTACTTTGAGTATGCTCGTTTGCCAGGGGGCAGATATTGTTAGGATATGGTGGAGACTGGGGGATTCGTAAGACGACGCAAGCTACACACTAAATGTTCCCGCTCAACGCAACGCACCTTTATATTTCAAAGCTTCTTCTTGCGAGGTTACCGTATACGTTCACAAAAATATCTCTTCAGCGCGCAAGACCTGCAAGGAGAAAAACGGCGGCTGCAGTCAGATTTGCGAGAGCGACGCCCACGGGCGTTTCCATCGCTGTCGATGCAGAACCGGTTATAGGTTAGCCAGAGATCGCCGCGGATGCCTGCGTAAGTGGGAGTTTGCAATTTCTGTTATTTGTTTTATCGATATATCAGTAAACTCTTTAGCCGTCGACCCATGCGCCGTTAGAAACGGCGGCTGCCACCACTACTGTCGGAATAACAACGGTAGAGCCGAGTGCCAATGCTACGGAAAGGCGAAATTGGCGCGGGACGGCAAGACCTGCGTGGAAGAAGGTTTGGACGAGAACAATACAGTATGCAAATTCTGAGTGGACTACGGTAGTGTTGTTCAGAGCGCGACTATTGCTCCCGAGTACCGTATCCCTGCGAGCAGAACTGCGTGAACACGGCGACTGGCTACGAGTGCGGCTGCAAGCACGGTTATCGCCTCAGGGCGGACAGAAGGTTGGTGTGCGTACGTTTGAAGTTTGATATGGTTACAGCCAGTGGTGCTTCTACTGACTGTTTATCCTAGCCACTGTTTTAAAACTCGGATCATCGCATCAGAAATCCGTCAGATCACTATTCCAATCAAAATCCCCATTGCCATTCCAAGAGTGATCTGAATTACAAGCCACCACTTACGAATATTCCTCTCGCTTTTAGAACGTGCGAACTGCTGGCCAGCGCCTGTTCCCAGGGCAACGGCGGCTGCGAGCACGACTGCCGGGAACTGGGAAGGGGCAAGGTGCTGTGCTCCTGCAGAAGCGGCTACCGGGTCAACCCGCTGGACAACCGGCGATGTTTGGGTACGTCGAATCTTCGTAGAACGTGTTGTAGAAGGTAAGAGGACTGTTGTGATTAGTACGAATGATGGATATTGTCTGGATGGTAGGTGTAGGTTGTGTGATTGCAAATACCTAGGTCTGTCTGGCAGCCAAACGACTGCCTCGAAGTTACCTGCCGCTTGGTCAAGCTATCACAAATGCTATAAGCGAGTGATCCCCCATTTTAGACGTCAACGAGTGTGAGACAGACAGAGGCGGATGTCACCACGAGTGTGAGAACACCATTGGCTCATTCCGCTGCCTATGCACGTCTGGCTTCCGCTTGGACCCGAGGGATAGACGCACTTGTTTGGGTACGTCAACTCTACTACAGTGCGCGTTTTCCAGCGAGGTATTTTCGGGCAGTCGCCACTCGCCAAATTTCTGACATTTCGTCTGAAAGTGTGTGTTGCCGTAGACAGCGCAAAGACACGATTGCCGTACAATATAGGTAGCTTCAAGTCGCCAGAACTTCTCCTTCGCTTTGCAGTACACTTTCGTTATGTAGCTGGCTATAAGCTGATTGTTTCAGACGTGGACGAATGCGCCGAGAGGAGATTCGCGTGCCCCCAAAAGTGCGTCAACACCCCCGGAGGCTATCGATGCGACTGCTTCGACGGATACGAGCTCTCGGAAGACGGCCGCTCGTGCCAAGGTGCAGTTACTGTAGAATATACAGTATATTGTTGTACGTAATCAAGATTCGTGTTTAAGCGCTATGACGTAGTCTTTGTTCTTTCTTTATCCTTCCAGTTTCATTTACTTCACACGTTTCCATTTTCTAATTATTAATTTTTACGTTTCCAATTTTGAAGCTGCAGTTTTGTCATGCAATTATCAAACCATCTACTTACCGCAGACGTGGACGAGTGTCGGAACGCGAACGGCGGCTGCGCCCACGAGTGCGTCAACGACGAAGGCTCCTACCACTGCAGGTGCTTCGAGGGACTCGACTTCCGTCTGGGACCCGACAACAAGACCTGCATCAGTGAGCAGCGTGACGCAATTGTGAAGCCATATAGTCGTTTTGTAGAAATTGTGATCGAATAATACGCAACAGAGGAGGGAGAGAAGTGGCCCGATCAGGAGAGACGTAAGTGCTATCTGGTCGGTGTTAGGGAGTAATGCACGTACTGTATCCACTGAAAATGGCACTTCGTGAAGTGTTCAGTAATCACGACTGTAGCAGAAATATGTTGTGCCAGCTACCAATTGGAAGCACCTTTCGAGTGGCGCATTTGCCGTGCGTGTGGCGTCTTTCCTCACTTCTGCGCACCGAGCGCGTGGCGTGTCTACACGCGTCGTGCACGCTTTGAAATTCGTGTGTACAGTACCCTTGTCGCGTGGGGGTTTCAGCCGCGCCGAAGAGCGCCGCCCAGACGAGCGAGAACCTCATTCATCTGGAGGAGGGACTACTGACGTCGGCTGAAGACAAGGGCAGCTTCGAATACGCCACGGGAAGCAATGGATCGGCCAGCAACGACAACGACGACGACATCCTGTCGCTGCTGCAGAACACAGGACGAGGTCGCACGAAGAGATTTCCGGCTAGATTTGCGCATAATTTATGCGTTAACTGGGGAGCAACCCGAGCAACACTAACAACTGGTGGCATTCTAACCCAGCATGCTTCTCGACTGTCATCTGTATTCACTCACACCCTTTGTGGAAAGCCTAATCCAAACCCGAGGCTTTACATGTCGGCTCTCGTTTAGCACTGTCCGAGTTTCCCTGTCGTCCGGGCCTCTTATCATAGTAAACGTGTCTGTTGGGGTCGCATGACGAGGGTTACGGTGCGGATGGCGCAGGACCCTTGGAAGCATGCCACGAAGTTATACAAACATTAGCCCTCAGAAAACCCGCAAATCTGCTCACTTAAGACTGCGATCCGGGAACCTTCGGCGACGCCTGTCAGTTCAACTGCACCTCCTGCCTTCACGGGGGAAGGTGCAACGCGGCGCAAAACGGTTGCTCCTGCGGCGCGGGCTATACAGGCGTCGTCTGCGACGATGGTTGCCCCCAGGGCAAATGGGGAGTGGAGTGCGCACGCCGGTGTCAAAAGCCGTGCTCCGGAAACTGCGACCCATTCACGGGCCGCTGTTATTGCCAGCCAGGGACCACTGGGCCCAATTGCGAAGACGAGTGCCGGACTGGTGAGGAAGATAGAATTGAAGAATGATTGGGTACATGTCTAATTCAAAGTGAAATTGGGTAGTGAGATTTGATGAACACCTAATGTTGCAAATTAAGATCAATTGAACTAATTTGAACAAGATACAAACTGCCTACCGGTGCGCTGAATTAGCTAAATTAAGTGAAATTAAAATAAAAATTACAAGAGTTATTTGAAATTGAATTCAAGTAAATTAGATAAACATAATTTTGTAACGTGAGCCAAATCTGCGTAACTCGAGTTAAACCTGTTTATTCAGGCTTCTACGGCAGCACATGCGAGACCCCTTGCAAACTGTCTTGTCCTGACAACGTGTGCGACCGCATCTTCGGCGATTGCATATGTCCGGCGGGTCGCAAAGGCCTCAAATGCAATCAGAGATGCGAACCGTTCACGTATGGAGCGAACTGCAGACAGAAATGCCGCTGCCTACTGGACAGATCGGAAGGATGTGACCCCGTGGTATGTTCTCTAAGATATGGGTGCGAAATCAAAGCAAATATAGAGCTAGTAGGTATTGAGATAGAACACATTAAAATTAGAACAACAGCAAGATATTCGAAAAATTTAATTTAAATAAATTCGAACTTTATGTAGATGACTCGTTCGTCGAAATAATGCGTCTCAACTATTCTTCTTTCAGTCCGGCCGCTGCCAGTGCGAATCCGGCTTCTACGGAACAAGATGCGAGCACCTCTGTCCGCACGGCACCTATGGGCCCGACTGCGTCAAGCGCTGCTCCTGTCGCCCGGGAGACAAGTGCGATCCCACCAGTGGGCAGTGCGCCAAAATGTGCCCGGCCGGTTTTATGGGCAGGAACTGCGAACAAAGTATGGGTAGCATTTTGAATTGAAGCATATGGTTCATTTCTGACTGAATTTCGAACCATTTTGCGCGTTTACAGAGTGCCCCTCCGGCACATTCGGCCCCAATTGCACTCAAATCTGTGACTGCCCCTCTGGAATGTGCCACCCTGTCAGCGGAAGTTGCACCTGTCCCCTGGGTCATTATGGGCCCGTGTGCGGCACTCGTGAGTTTGGATTCACTTCGGAACTACACAAAATCAAATTTGAGATGAACGCCAAAACATTCTGGTCGCCACAAATAGAAGCTTGCAAACGCCGAATTTATATAGCAGCCAGTAGTAAGAGTCCCGGCCTAAATTTTAGGCCGGGACTCTTAGGTACTACTCAGCCGATGTTTGCTTTCAGAGCGAAAATTTCGCGAAAATTTTGAATGTTTCCAAATTTCAGCTTGCCCAAGCGGGCGCTATGGCCCCAACTGCGCTCACGAATGCAAGTGTGCTCAAGGTGTGAGCTGCAATGCCAAAGACGGTGCCTGCGTCTGTCCCGCCGGATATCATGGCGCCACATGCGATCAAAGTAGCCAGTTATATTAGTAGGATAATCTGAAGGTGTGCTTTAAAACAAATATTTGAATTTTAGCTTGTCCCGATGGCTACTATGGACGGAACTGCCGCAGGCAATGCAGATGTGTCAATGGCGCCAAATGCAATCCGGAAACGGGCCAATGTCAATGCAAACCCGGCTTCGCTGGCAAGTATTGCGAGAAGCGGTGCACCAGTGGGACGTATGGAAAGGACTGCCGGCAGAAGTGCGATTGCCACGGAGAGTCGGAGTGCGATCATGTCACTGGTCAGTGCTTCTGTCCACCGGGAAGACGAGGCAGTCGATGCGAACTGGGTGAGTGAGAAGGGATGACGACGACGACGACGACGACGACGGCGACGATGACGTCCAACGCATCCAAACTCGATGCCGCAGCGTGTGCGCGCGGATTCTACGGCCCCGGTTGTTCGGAGAAATGCCAGTGCGAAAATGATCCACTGGGATGCGACCCCATCCATGGTGCCTGCAAGTGTTCGGCTGGCTGGATGGGCCGCCGCTGCCAGAGACCCTGTCCTGACGCTACCTATGGCGTCAATTGCGTCCAGAAGTGCCAGTGTTTCGACGCCAGCGCCGCAGGTGAGCCGAAACGCTCCTACAGCATCCCACAGCCTACAAAAGCATAAAGTAGCGCACGTTTGCAGAAGAGGATGGCGAGAGTCGAAGGGTCAAGTGCCACCCTGTAACCGGCGAATGCCAATGTCCCAGCGGCTTTTCTGGCGCCGAGTGTCGCCAGCCCTGCCCCGCTGACAAGTGACCGATTATTCTCATTGGTTTACGGTACCGCGCAAGCTCAATATGATGGCGTTCTTTAGATGGGGCGCGGGCTGCTCGGAAGAGTGCGACTGCCTGAACGGCGGCACTTGCGATCGGTTGACGGGCTTCTGCCACTGCCCGCCCGGTGTCATGGGCGTCAAGTGCGGAGAGAGTGAGTTTGCGTAAAATTTCAAATTTCAAATTCAATATAGATTTGCCAATTTTAAAATCTGCGTTTCCAGCCTGCCCAAAAGGCCTGTACGGAGCGAATTGCGCTCAGCACTGCCTCTGCATGCACGATGGAGAGTGCAACCCCAAAAGTGGCAAATGCAAGTGCGCCCCAGGCTGGACGGGGGACGCGTGCGAATTCAGTGAGTTCAAGTTGGGATTTTTGAAGCGTTTTGGTTACTGTAGCGCGCGAGGTACATATTAACACTCACAGTAAAGCTCAAACGGTTCACTTTCGATTAGAGTTCGTTGTTTGGTGCGTGAAACTAGGGGTAACTATAGGGCAGTGGGTACGCAGTTCAATTTTGCTTGTTTGACAGTATTGGGACGGGAGTCGTTTGTTTTGTGTCAAAACAAAACGTTGCCCCGCAAGGGCTAGCGCCACGGCTATTGTATCATTGTCAGACCTCCATACAGAGGATAGCGAATGCGAGCGATCGGTAAGCAGGCTATACGCTCAGGTCTGAAGTTCCTGTTCTCTATTCCAACAGTCGCACTACGCACGTTTATTCTTTACGTCGTGTCAGCGCTGAGGTGAGGTCGCGGCGCTATATAGCGGGAGCGTCTATTCGTCGTTGCAACCGCTCTTTATACCCCATTTTCGGTGCTGCAGCACAGTCGGCGCGGGTGCGCGCACCTTCGTGAGCCGACGATAACTTGCGTAATGTGCTCCGCTACTCAAAGGACGTGTCTCTGTTTCTGGTATTTCAAACGTCTACGAATCTCGCCGCTCTCAAGTCACATATTCTAGCGCTTTGACTGCAATACCACGACAGTTTCTGTGCGTTTCAGAGTGTTCTTTCGGCACCTTCGGCCAGGACTGTTCCGGACTGTGCGACTGCCAAAACGGGGCGCCCTGTAACAGAACCACAGGGCAGTGCGAGTGCCTACCTGGGTGGACGGGCGCCAGGTGTCACCTTCCATGCCCTGAGGGCACGTATGGCGCGAACTGCACCGAAAGGTGTCTCTGCGACAATGGGGCCACGTGCCACAAGTGGTCCGGCAGATGCGAGTGCCAGGCCGGCTGGAGAGGGAAGAGATGCCACAAGCGTGAGTGACAAGACTCTCGATGAGATCGAATGTTTTATATTATATTATATTATAATTAAATTAAATTAAATTAAATTAAATTAAATTAAATTAAATTAAATTAAATTAAATTAAATTAAAATTATAATTAAATTAAATTAAATTAAATTAAATTAAACTAAACTAAACTAAACTGAACTAAATTAAATTGAATTAAATTAAATGATTAAATTAAATTAAATTAAATTAATTTAAATTAAATTAAATTAAATTAAATTAAATTAAATTAAATTAAATTAAATTAATTTAAAATTAAATTAGATTTAAATTAAATTAAATTGAATGAAACTAAACTAAATTAAATTAAATTAAATTAAATTAAATTAAATTAAATTAAATTAAATTAAATTAAATTAAATTAAATTAAATTAAATTAAATTAAATTAAAATTAAATTAAACTAAATTAAATTAAATTAAATTAAATTAAATTAGAGTAAAGTAAAGTAAAGTAAAGTAAAGTAAAGTAAAGTAAAGTAAAGTAAAGTAAAGTGAAGTTAAGTGAAGTAAAGTAAAGTAAATTAAATGGACCTATATTGAAATGAATTAACTTAAAGCAAATCAGGGTAGCTCAGATATGACAATATTGGATTTATGTAGGCATATTCAGATTGAAATAGACTTGCGCTCGCGTGAAGGTGAAGAGTGTCAGGCCGATTGGGTGCCAATTTGCGTGCTACGTGATTGAACAACTTCGCTGCTCTACAGAGTCAAACCTTAGCAATACGTAATGGTTCAGTTACGTATTGCT
>JASAMZ010003165.1:0-13190 GCA_030248115.1 Linhomoeus sp. GSCO2_2
AGTGTGGAGTATATAGCGATTGTGCGCGAAACGCAGTAATTTTAACCGGATGGCGTTCGCGCGTGAAGCGGCCGATTTGCAAACGGTCTTTTGCGTTGGGTAGGCCTAGTAAGTGGGCAGGGTGGACACCAAACGGGGTCACGCTGCGGGACCCCGTTGGCGGGCAATTCAAAAATTTAAATTTTCAAAGTACTGAAAAATGGGTTAAACAAGGTGGAACTCGAAAAAGTTGCATATAATGGTATATACTATCTTTTGATATGTTGTAGTACTCGATAATATCTAGCCCGCAAAAAAAGAATTGGATCGCTGCGGGACCCATTTTGGCGCCAAATTTGAAAAATTCGCGAATTTAGCCCCGTGTCGACTTTGACGGGCTGCTGTGCGAGCTAGGTAACAGCTAGAGCGGCGAGACCACTCTTGTTGCTCCTTCCCAGATGTCCTCTATCGAATGAGCCATGAACGGAGAAAATCGGGCGAAACACAAAAAACTTTCTTACACTGCGACTTTTTCGACTCCGGGGGCGAAAACTGCGATTTTCGCATTTCGGCGTCTATAGCGCTCGAATGCGTTGCCGAATCGTTCCAAAAGTGGTTTCAAGCGATTCTGCGCTTAAATCTGGCCCAGAAAAGTATTTTTGAAAAATTTGCAGTGCTACAGTAACCCTGCCGCGTCAGTTTGAATTTTGGGCGGCGGGTCGACTTTGCCAATATTATGTTCGATTTCGGGGTTTTCAGGGGCGCTGATTACGAATTTGGCATCCGTTCAGTGTATAGATGATGTTTGAACGCACCTACGACGAATTTGTATGCTACCGTACCCTAAGTGCAGAATTTCAGTTCCCGTAGTCCGTAGGAAACACTAGGGGTGTTGTATGTCGAATCTGGGGTATTTTGGGATGTAGATCACGAATTCAGCATTGCTTTTGCGATTGGGGGTGCCAGGAGGCCACAACAGCAGAGGAGTCACCATGCGTAGGAGTTCAAATTTGTGGAGTATACTGCGTCCCCCGGACGACTTGCCTGGTTACAAAGTGATTTTGTCGCTATGTTGAGATCGTTTCAAGTCGCGTGTGTTGAGATCGTTGTGATTCGCGCGAAGCCATGGGAGAAGAAGGCAGCGTCTCTCTGAGGGTGGTCCTGAAGTTCGTGGACGCGAAGAGGACGACGCCGAAGATAGGCGTCTACCGCAGCGGCACCCTGATCGTCTCCCAGACGAGAATCGAAATGAAGTTCGACCAGAGCCTCGTCAAAGACCGCGTCTTCGTGAGTCGTTGGCTCTTTCTGGCGTCTGTGTCGATGGTATGTAACAAGAGATACATATGTGCGCGACAAGCGAATGTCGGCTGCAGTTGTGGGTTTTGGATGTGTTTGACGAACAGAGAGAGTTACCGTAGTCAGGGTCATTGTGCAGTGCTAGCTCTCACTGAAGTTGGCAAGAGCTACATAGCTGTTCCTCACTTGAGTCAATCGCGGCGGTGACCGGCCTTTAGTTAGCTAGCCCTAGCTTGACGAAGTCATATGAATATCAACATCCTAAGCGGTTGTAATGTCAATACGGGCAATCGTCTGACATTACAGTCGATGGAGGCGGTCAAGAACATCCCAGTGATGCGCTGCATCCCCAGCAGCACCAGCTACAACGTGGGTGTGGCCGAAGGCACCATCTACGTCCAATCGAAGGAGCCGGGCGTCATCCAGAGCGTCCACGAGGCCTTCAATCGCTTCTACTGCCACTCCAAGACGAGTGGGCGCCCCATTACTTCTCTGGACAGTTGCTTCGCAGTAGTAAATCGGGAAAAGTTCGGACAGAGACAAGTTCGGACAAAGCCCATAAATCCTGATTCGGACATGAGAAGAGTTCTGACAAAAGTCATCTCAGAGCCTGCGAAGTACTGTACTGTATGTAAAATTGCCTATTCGGGCATGAAAAAAGTTCGGACAAAGGAGTACTGTCCGAATTGTCCGAACTTTTCCCGAGTTACAGTAACAGGCGCCCAAATTCAGAGTCGCTCGTCCAACCCTGCAAGAGGAACGCGCCCCTGCCGCTGGGAGGGCAGCAGCAGGCGAAGTCGGCGCTTGGCGCTTCCCCTGCGCTCGGCGCCCGCTCGAATCCCGTTGAAGCCAGCTCCGTCGGCAGCGAGAACAGGGTCGCCGCGACGACGACGACGCCTGCCGACTCCCGCGAGCAGCAGCCTTCCTCTGGCCAGTCCACCTCAAAGCAACGCGAGACTCAGTCCATTGCTTCACACTCGAGCGGCGCATCCTCGCA
The DNA here is from genome assembly GCA_030248115.1 of Linhomoeus sp. GSCO2_2. Classification (NCBI taxonomy): domain Eukaryota; kingdom Metazoa; phylum Nematoda; class Chromadorea; order Monhysterida; family Linhomoeidae; genus Linhomoeus; species Linhomoeus sp. GSCO2_2. The sequence goes on from JASAMZ010003165.1 coordinate 2,273, forward strand.
GAGGAGTATTTGCGCCCAGTGGATCAAGGACGACTGGGGACGGGACGTGAACGCCGAACCTGAAGCGCCCACTAACGAGCGGTAGAGTGTGACGTTGCCGGCGCCCTGCGTATATAGGCTGGTCTACATTTTGTTGCTTCCAACTCTAGGAGTGGCGGAGTTACCGAACCCCGGGCCGGAACGTCGTCGTCGTCGGACGACGTGGAGAATAATTATAAGTCTGTCGCGTTCCAAAGTTTCTTTCTTGACTTCAACTATCCAACAGTTCTCCCCGCTGCTTTGCAGGCTGTCCAATCGACTGGGCAACCATTTGGATGAGTCGCTGGCGAGTCGCGTGACGACGCCGCCGTTGCGGAAGCGCCCAGCGCTGGGAACCAGAAACATCGACTCCTTCTACGGAAAGGGCGTCGGCGAAAACAATGACCTTTCCAGTGGTCTGCGGCGTCCACTCGGGAATGGCAGCACTTCGGCTTCTCCATGGTGGGACACTGCATTTTGTTATGACCGCCAATATCGTATTTCATAGGTGCAGGCGGGGGGGGGGGGGGGGGGGCGGGGGGGGGGGGGGGGAACCCCCCCCCCCCCCTCTGGCCCTGGCCTCTAGTGAACTTTTCACTGATACTCCCCCCCCCTGGCATCCGAAATTCGGAAAAAAATACGGAAATTTGGGAAATTTTCTTGTATTTTTGGTAGTTTTTGGTCCTATTTTGTCCAAATTTTCGCCTGCGGCGCTATATTTCGTCCATTTATGCACAAATTAGCGTGTTTTTGACCAAATTAAGGCCATTTTTAGCGTATTTTTGGCCATTCTAAAAAGCTGTTCACTGGTCCCGGGACCCCCCCCCCCCTCTCAAAAATTTTCCTTAACTAGAACCCCCCCCTGGCCTCCGGGTGGCCTGCACCTATGATTATGATAGTTACGCAATGAAACCGTCGCCTCAATAATGCAAGTCTTTTCGTAGCCGAGTCTAGATCTAGCGACCAAAACTCGGCTAACGCCTGTCATGGCGTCTGTGATGTACACTTTGTGCAAAATGGAGAAACTAGGTATTTTGTGATCGTGATACGTCACGTGTATTCTATTATAGACAGCTACAGTAGTCCTCTGACTTTGGACTGGACACAGGTAGTAGTCAACTTTGGAAATTCTGCCAGCGTCTGGAGTCGGATTTTGACTCCAAATGTCTCCGTGGCGTCGTTCCATTCACGGATAACTGTCTGTGCGCTGCAGGCTGTCGAAGCGCTCAACGGAGCCCAAAGGGTCGAGGTCGCGGCTGCGCGACGAGGCGTCTACGGGAATCAACTATCGCTACTTCGACCGCAGCGAGCCGAGAAGCAGCAAACGCCTGAGGTTGACGACGGAGCCGCTGAGCAGCCTGAAGGAAAGCGATGGCGACAACAAGTTTGACTGGGACATCGTCGTCAGCAACAGAAGTCCCGTCAAGACTAACTTGAAAGGGTGAGTGTACAGGAGGTGTCTGCGTTTGCTTGCGGATGGGATTTCCACTCGATCCCGTTTTCACTTCCCTTCCAGATTTGGGAATCTCGGAAACACCTGCTATATGAACTCGGTACGCTTCTCTCGGTTACTTTCCGAACTTGTAAAGAAGTGCCGTCTTAGCGTGTGTTGGTTTGGTCGTCTAGATTCTGCAAGCGCTTCTTGGAACCGAGCAGTTTGTGGACGACCTCATCTTCGCAGAGGCGATGCTAAAGAGCGCCGAAGGATTCAACCTCTTTGAGTGGGTACTACTACGTTTGGTCGCCTATTGGATGGAATGGTGAAACCGTTCTTTTTTGTAGGCCGCTGTTGCGACTGCTGCGCCGCAAGGACGCCGACTCGAGTGACCCCGAGAAGCGGCGGGCGCTCGACGACGTCAAGCAGGCCATCACCTCCACCCAGTTCTCCGGCAACGCTCAGCAGGTTCCAACCAAATTCGTACCTATACACGACCAGAAAAAACTCGCCACCGTATTCCAGGACGCGCAAGAGTTCCTGGACGCCGTCCTGAATCAGCTCCAGGAGGAGGTGGCCGCCGCCATAGGCGGGCGCGTCTCCACGGAGCAGGAACTGGTGGCGCCCAACCCCGTGGAAGCCAACTTCGCCTTCCGGACGCAGAAGGAAGTCAGGTGTCACGGACCCAGGTGCGCGTCAGAGTTCTTCTATGTGTTTGACTGGTTATTTATGAGCTTCTTCCGTTCTCTTGTAGGTGCGAGCAGGTGTTCACGAGAGAGGAGCAACCGGTCTACCTACTGCTCTCGATTGCTGAAGCCAAGAGGTGCGTGATGGCGTCTTCTATCTCTTTACCGAAATGACGTCAAATCCGCCGTTGACGACTTTCAACTTGGTACTTACTTAGGCACGGCCGACACCCGGAGGGCGCCGGCCTGTCTCTCTTCGACCTGATCGAGGACTACTTTGCGCCCGCCCGTATCGAAGACTACAGGTGCGAGAACTGTGCCAGGAAGGGCCACTGCACCATACGGCACAGGCTGAGCAGACTGCCCAAGTGAGTCTGCCTGTCTCTCGTTTTCTGTCAATTACTTAGCATTTCGCTTGTGTTTCATATGCTGCGCTTTTCTCCCCTTTAGAATTCTGGCGGCTGTGGTGAATCGACACGCCTTCGGCGACGCCTCCTCCAGAAAGATGGCCGACGCCGTTGAGATACCCAAATTCATCTCGCTCGACGCCTACTGCGCCGACAACTGCCAGCCGCCCGACACCTACCCCATAAGGGCTACTGCGACGACGGCGAGCGCGAAGTAAGATCGACCGTGTTGTTTTGGTCGTGGTTTATTCGACGTATCTCAATTACCGTACAGTTTTAGACCTCCCGACGAAGAGAAATTGCCAGTGAAGACGGAGACAGCGGAGAAAGTGGCCGACGAGGAAGATTCCTTCGTGGCCGATTCTTTGGCCGGCGGCGACGACGACAGCGGAGCCTTGGACGGAAATCGCTCGGTAAGGATTGATTATCTACTCACAACACAACTGGACCCCCATACCAAAACTGCTCAGCTATTTTGGCGTTTTCGTCAAGGCCGATCGATTGGGCTGTCTTCCGTTCTACTTTGTCCCAATGTTTGCGCTACAAGATGGCCTGCAAGTGCCAAATCCGTCTCTCTCCACTTCGCAGTTCGAGCTGGTCGAGGTGGCCGAGTCTTCGACTTACGACACGCTGACCTTCCAACCTGTGGACGACGACTGGCGTCAAGAGAGAGCGGCCTTCCTCGGGCTTCCCCTGTCCGAGGAGCGGAAGCCCATTCTGGCGGCCGGCGTGGGGGCGCACTTCGACTGCGCCGACGCGCCCGACCCCGATTTTGAAGAAGACGTGGAGGCGGACGGCAACTGCCTCTACCGCTCACTGGCCTTCTGGCTCTTGGGGGAGGAGAGTCGACATGAGGAGATACGACAGAAGGTGCGGGTAGGATGACTGTGATGTCAGTTTGGGAGAACTCCAATTGATAACGTGCCGTACATACTCTAATAAGTCCTCCCCTTATAAAGTCCCACCCTCCAATAGTAGTACCCCCTAGAAGGAACTTGAAAAAGAAGCCCCCGGGACTTATTAGAGTGTTTACGGTAAGCGCATGCGCCCTGCGCAGTCGATTTTTGCGCAATGTGAGCAGTGGTCGATGACTCTGCGCGACTTCTGACACACCGTGCCCCTTCGAGAATAGGGTGTGGTCCCATTCGTCGCCCTAAATCGTGGTCCTTCCCCCTTGTTAGCTGGTGGAGTTCGTGCCCAATCACGACTACTTCCGCAACCTGGGAAGCGAAGACGGCGACAAGGCCTCTCTAGACGAGTACCTGACCAAACTGGGTCTGGACGGCGAGTGGGGCGGCACCAAGGAGCTTCTGGCCCTGGCGACCCTTCTCCAAACGCCGCTGCTCACCTACGTGCGCTGCGGAAGCGAGGCGGAGGACGAGGAGGAGCGCCGCTGGCGCTGGTGGCGCTTCCAGCCGCGCTTCAAGCTCGAGGGCCTAGCGCCGACGGAGGACAAGGCGCTCTACCTCCACAACGAGCGCTCCATGCACTACAAGGCGGTGCTGGGAGTCAAGGTCTAGGCTTTGTCAGTTTTACTTTCGTGAGTGGAAGGAAGATATCGCTACCAACTTGTAGACTCGACTGTTCGAGCGCCGCGAGTGGAAGACGAGACGGGACGCGCTGCTCGAGAACGCTCAGGCAAGCTACCACGTCTGATGAATTGGTGTTTTGTGAGTTGGAATAGAAAGAGACGCGTCTGTTCTGCTGCAGGTTGGCTCGCTACCGTCCTCCTACCGGCTGACGGCGGTCGTCAGCCACGTCGGCTCCAGCCTGGGATCCGGTACGCGCTTCGCACACAACCCTTCCTTCACCCGAAGCTCACAAGTGCCAAAGTGCATCCTTGTCTCTCTCCGTTGAGGTCACTACGTGTGCGAGCTGATGGAGCTGAGGTCGGGCGAGTGGAAGGCCTGCGACGACTCTTCGGTGGAGAAGGTGGAGGAGGGCGCGGTACTCAGGCAGCGCTCCAAGCAAGGTTACGTCTTCTTCTACTCGGCCGTCGGCCCGCCTCTGAGTCCAAAGCCTGAGAAATAGTGAAAGTGTGTCTTTCTTCGTGCAGGGAAGAGTGATCTGCGTACCCATACGCCCAAACGAGCGAGTTGTGCAGTTGTTTTGTGTGACCCCACCGATTGCCGGCTGTTTTTGGCCAGTGTGCCACCTTCCTTCCTTTCCTGCGCTCTTTCCCTTTTCCCCGTTGTCACGCTGCTTTGTGTTCCGACGTATGTGACCTCTTGTAATTGCCGGTCAGTTGAGAAGAGCTCTGCCATAGTGACAAGAAAGTTGTGTCCTTCTCATTTTGTGGAGTAAAAGGCCTTTCTTCGGGTGGCCGAGCGTCGTTCCGTAGAAGTTGGCCGCGAGTTTGTCGCGCATTGTGCTACCGTACCCGTTCGCACAAAAGAATCGATAAAGAATGAAGTATTAATTCTCAGTAGGAATGGCTCATTCAAAGAAAGCAAGTATTAATTCTCAGTAGGAATGGCGATAACTGGAGGGGTGGACGACGAGACGCGTCTAGCCATGGAGGAGTACGGCAAGCTGCCTAACTTCCTGGGCCCTGACGTCAGGGAAGTCAGTCGCGAGGCCGTCTGGACGCTCTCATCCGCGAAGGCTGGTTGGTACATTTTGTGGAATGCTGAGTTTTCTAGCTAATGAAACTTCCAACGTACAGACTCTGTGCGCAGGCTACGGTGTGGGCGAGCTGCTGGACGACAGCTGGGAGACCTACTGGCAGTCGGACGGGCCCCAACCCCATCTGATAACGGTGCAGTTCCAGAGGAAGACGCCGCTCGCCTTCGCACTCGTCTTTGTCAACTACAAGCAAGACGAGAGCTACACGCCCAACAAGTACCCTACCTCTGCAAACCTTTGTCTGTCTCATTCAATGGTGCTAGTCAGAATGGCATATGCGTCTACTCATCAGTGACGTCGTCATTCCTTCGAAAATGAAATTCCTTCGCACCTCTACAGGGTTTTTTTTTTTAATTCGGCAAATGGGAAACACGAATATCTTTTGCTGTGGTGAAGCAATTCAAACGAAACTTTCACATAATATAGTCGACATATGTCCATGATATGTGTTGCTTTTATACAGCTCTTGGCTATCGCAAGCTCAAGTTACAGTACCACGAAGTTGAGTCCCAAAAATTTGAGATTTTGCGCAAGCTGTTATGGCTTTGAACTTCCCTAACTTGCTCGATTTGCGTCACAATGGAGTGAGACTAAGTGCATTAGATTTGAAATAAAACAACCTTTCATATGCTTGATGAATCAGCCCTGTGCGATGTACCGTGCTTGAGATACAACGCCTGAAAGTTGGCTCCAAAGTACTGGAGTTGCGCGAGGAGGCCGAGGTGGCCAAGAATGACGCCTTGCGGCTGGTGATCTCAACTTTGACGTGTCGTAACTAACGCCATGTGGGACCTACGCAACTCGTTCTTGGAACATATGAAAGCTTGTAATCTTCTCAATTTAATGAATGTAGCCCCGTCAAAATTGGCTGAGAAACGTGCGAGTTTTGCACAATTTAATCGTGTGCAACCTCAAATTTCTTGTTAGATTTTTGACACCTTGTAACTTGCGGCCACAAAGATGAATTGACACCTCAACATAACACATATCATGGACATCCATATCAACGCCATAACTCTAGACACAGCTGTCGGTTCGCGATGATCTATAACTTAAACTGACCGTCAGAACACGTAGTTGTGCATCTTTACTTTTAGAACTTTGGCCGATGACTAAATTCAACAATATTTCGCAAATATCGACTGCGCCAGTACATTCTGACCACAGAAGGCACCACACGCTGTGACTGACGTTTGATTTTGTGAGATTGACGTTTGATTACGCGCCAAAAGCACTTTAGAGTGTCGCCATTCACTATGGAGTTGTCGCTGTGAGACTCCAAAGTGTATTCGCAGGCACTACATGCACTGGCAGGGACACAGCATCAAACTATTCTGGAGATAAGTCAAACGACTTGGGATCTATCTGAAATGTCCTATGCACAAAACCCAAATGTTTATAGGCTAAACCCAACCATTTACTGCGTATTTGCAGGCACTGGAACTGGTGCGATCCTAAACGTAGGCAGTGGCAAAGGCGCGGGGTCGAATGACTTGAGATCTATCTGAACTGTCCTACGGGCTGCCCCCAATTGTCCATGGGCTAAAGCCAATTGTCTATTGTGTATTTACAGGCATTGGAGCTGGTGCAGTAGTAAATGTAGCCAATGGCAGGGGCACATTGTCAAATGACTTGAGGGCTATCTCAAATGTCCTACAGGCTGATTACCCATGAGCTATTGACCATAGAGATTCTCCTATGGGCTAAAGGCTCTAGTCCATATTACTAAGCGGCAAGAGTCTGTCCGTGTGTTTGTTTGTTTGTTTGTTTGTTTGTTTGTTTGTCTGTCAGCGCTCTAGCACTCGCTACAGTTAACGGATCGCGATGATCTATAGCTTAAACTGACCGTCAGAACACGTAGTTTTGCATCTTTGCTTTTAGAATTTTGACCGATGACTAAATTCCATAATATTTCGAAAATATCGACTGCGCCAGTAAATTCTGAGCACACAAGGCTATTGACTGCGCCAGTAAATTCTGAGCACACAAGGCACCACACGCTGTGGTTGACGTTTGATTTCACGCCAAAAGCGCTTTACAGTGTCACCATTCACTACAGAGTTGTCGTTGTGAGACACAAAAGTGTATTCGCAGGCACTGTATGCACTGGCAGGGGCGCAGCATCAAACTGCTTTGGATCGATGTCAAATGTCTTTAGATCTATCTGAAATGTTCTACGGGCTAAACCCAAATGTCTACGGGCTAAACCCAAGTGTCTATTGTGTATTTACAGGCATGGGAGCTGGCGCGAGTCTAAATGTAGGCACTGGCAGGGGAACATTGTCAAATGGCTTGAGATCAATGTGAAACGTCCTATTGGCTAAACCCAAATGTCTACAGGCTAATCCCAAGCATCAATTGTGTATTTACAGGCATGGGGGCTGGTGCGATCCTAAACATAGGCACTGGCTGGGGCACAGGGTCGAATGGCTTGAGACCTATCTGAAATGTCCTATGGGCTAAACCCAAGTGTCCTATGGGCTAAACCCAAAGTGGCTATTGTGTATTTACAGGCATGGGAGCTGGCACGATCCTAAATGCAGGCACTGGCAGGGGCAAAGTGTCAAATGACTTGAGATTTAACTGTTATGTCCTGCAGTGCGCTGAATTCAAGAATTTTGACCGATGACTAAATTCCATAATATTTCGAAAATATCGACTGCGCCAGTAAATTCTGAGCACACAAGGCACCACACGCTGTGGTTGACGTTTGATTTCACGCCAAAAGCGCTTTACAGTGTCACCATTCACTACAGAGTTGTCGTTGTGAGACACCAAAGTGTATTCGCAGGCACTGTATGCACTGGCAGGGGCGCAGCATCAAACTGCTTTGGATCGATGTCAAATGTCTTTAGATCTATCTGAAATGTTCTACGGGCTAAACCCAAATGTCTACGGGCTAAACCCAAGTGTCTATTGTGTATTTACAGGCATGGAAGCTGGCGCGAGTCGAAATGTAGGCACTGGCAGGGGAACATTGTCAAATGGCTTGAGATCAATGTGAAACATCCTATTGGCTAAACCCAAATGTCTACAGGCTAATCCCAAGCATCAATTGTGTATTTACAGGCATGGGGGCTGGTGCGATCCTAAACATAGGCACTGGCTGGGACACAGGGTCGAATGGCTTGAGACCTATCTGAAATGTCCTATATGCTAAACCCAAGTGTCCTATGGGCTAAACCCAAAGTGGCTATTGTGTATTTACAGGCATGGGAGCTGGCACGATCCTAAATGCAGGCACTGGCAGGGGCAAAGTGTCAAATGACTTGAGATCTAACTGTTATGTCCTGCAGTGCACTGAATTCAATGATTGCATTATCTCCTTCATGCTCTGTAGATTGTCCATGGGCTATTGACCATAGAGATTCTCCTACGGGCTAAAGCCTCTAGTCCTATATACTAAGCGGCATAGAGTCTGTTTGTTTGTTTGTTTGTTTGTTTGTTTGTTTGTTTGTTTGTCCGTCTGTTAACACGATAACTCTCGACAGCCTTGGTGGATCCTGGAGATCTATACATCAAAAGAACCGTCGTGGTCTGTAGTTTTGCATCTCCTATTGTGGACATTGGCCGTTGACCAAATTCCACAAAAATCACGAAAATATCGACTGCGCAGTACATTCAGAGCACTAAGGAATGACTGCAGGCCACTTTTGTGGAAATTTCGCACTGTCGTGTCACTGATCACTGCAGAACTGTCGGTGTGAGACTCTGAGGTGTATTTAAAGGCATGGGAGCAGGTGCGACAGTAAATGCAGGCACTGGCAGGGGTACTTTGTCAAACAGCTTTGTATAAATCTGAAAACACCTATGGGCTAAGCACATACGTCAGTGGGTTGAATTCAGTGTATTCTGAGGCATGGGCGCTGGTGCAAGCATAAATTCAGGCACTGTCAGGGGCACGGTGTCAAATGGCTTTAGATCCATCTGATTCTCCAATGGGCTGTTGTGAGCAGTGGCTGGGCACCATGGGTCCATACATGGGCTCCATAAGTATGCACAATTTCCATAAGCTTTAGAGTAAATGCAGGCACTGGCAAAGGCGCTGTGTCAAATGACTTTAGATCTATCTGAATCTCCTATATTCTGATGTGAGCATTGGGTGTATGGCTGTGTGGTTATGAACAGTGGCTTCTTTCTATAGCTCAATACGAGTGGCTCTGTTTCAATAGCCATTAAGCTGTAGAGTATACAGTGTCACCTACGGGCTGAAGGCACTAGTATGTTGACTATATTGTGTGCAAGTTTCGTTCGAATTGCTTCATCACAGCAAAAGATATTCAGGTTTTCCATTTGCCGAATTAAAAAAAACCCTGTATTTAGAGTCGCCAGTTCTGCTTTGTTTCTATCCAATGCTATAATAACCGTTTCTAATTAGTGTCTGTGTAACTAGAAGCTAGAAGAAGGAAGAAGAAGGAAGCTAGAAGGAAGAGGAAGAGAGAGAGAGAAGTCGAGGGGGAAGATGAGTCGGCAGCAGATGCTGATCCGTCTGGAGATGGACGAGGGCGAACCGCTGGGCGCCACGCCGGACGAGCGACTGACGGTGACGCGGGTGCAGGGGGGCACAGTGGCCGACGGCAAGCTGCAAGTGGGCGACGTGCTGCTGGAGGTCAACGGCCGTCGGCTCCAGGACCGGAACCACTTCTTCCAGCTGATTCGACGCGCCCATCCCGAGTGCAGGCTGCTGATGTCCCGCAGCGAGACGGCCGCCGCCCAACTGCCTGAGGAGCTGGAGCGCTATGTGCAGCGGCGGGCCGGCTACGACTACCACCTGGCCGAGCTCAGCTGGCAGGAGGGACAAAGACTCGGCCTGGGAATCAAGCAGAGCGCCCGACGTGTCCTGGTCTGCCGACTCGAGCCGGGCAGTCAGTCCGAAGCTTCCCTGCGAGTGGGCGACCGCCTCATCATCACCGACGACCGGCCGGTCACCGACAAGAACGTGGCCAAGGACTTCCTGCTGCGCGCCCTCGACGGCCGTGGACGCGTCCCCATCGTCGTGGAGCGGCCCAACTGCCGCGAAGCCTGGGCTGAAGTGGAAGGCGGCCTTCGCTCCACCAGCAGCAGCAGCGCCAGTGGTGGGGCCCCGCTGACCGGTGCTCCGGCGGCCACAGCGCAGCCACCGCCCTCCGTCGAGATGCCGAGCGACCTGAGACCCGCCCTGCTGGAAGAGTTGGCGCGAATGAAGGAGCTGGCCAAGCAGCCTCCGCCCAAGGGCATCCTGCGAAAGGCAGCCACGTCGAGCAGCAGCAGCAGTGTCGGCACCGCCCAGTCGCCCGGCGTCACCTTCTCCAATCAGCCGGTCGCCCAAGTGCCCATCCGTCGAGACACCGACCCCAACAAGCAGCTGCGCCCCCTTGCGTCCAAGTAGCCGACCAGTCAACCACCGACGCCGACATCGACCCTACTTCTCCCTTCGCCCACTACGCCGACTCGAGACCAGCCGACTCTGTGATCCCTCGCGATCAGTGATCAATTGTGATTCTTCGATCATCCGTTCGCGCGCATGCTTCCTCACCGGTTGGCGACGTGTAATGCTCTGCATGTTTCGAAAACTACGATGGAGAGAGACTTTGTCATCGGCGCCTCTGCATTCGTGGCAAACAAAAGACGCTTTCGAGTCACTGCGATGCCCACATTCGTACACGTGTCAGCTTTGACCACAAAATGTCTCGACTTGCCAGTAGAGTAACAATTACAGCTAGCGTTGGTGTGATCGCGCGCAGGGTGCAGAATGGGCTTCGCCTCAG
>JASAMZ010003166.1:0-11634 GCA_030248115.1 Linhomoeus sp. GSCO2_2
ATCGGAAAGGCTTCGAAATACTTTACATAAGTATCCACTCTTTTACTCTTCCACTTTAAAACACTCACAAACCACTCTGTATTAATAAAACAACTCAACTTTTTAGCACTCCGACCCTAGAAGGGCGGAGGGCTATAGTCGGGACACCGAAAACATAAATCTCCCCCCCAAGATTTTTCGCGCGATTTGGACGCGGTTTTTTTTAATCGATAGCTCTCGAGGGATAGTAGGTGTGGACGCACCTTCATTTTTTTCGCGTAGTGGAAAAATTTTGAGAAAATTCAAAAATTCGAATTTTGTAGTACATTGAAAACAGTTGGCGCCCCACAGATTTCGCATCACTTTATCGATTTTGGTGATTTTTGGATATGTTATAGTTCTCGACAAGATCTAGCTGGGAAAAGAAACCTCAGCTTCCTAGGTGGTCCCACGCGGAAGTTATGGCCAAAAGAAAATTTCGGAGGTGTGAAATTTCGGTGTAAAAATCGAGTTGTGAGATTCCGGTGTAAAATCGCTCCAAACGCTTTGATCCGACATGAACCTATCGATTTGCTTCAATTTGACACCAAAATCGGCGGAATCGGCCCATTATATCTTTCTGGACGATTGCTCAACGACCGTCGATTTTGACCCATTTTTGGCACTTTTCGACTTTCAGCTGCTTTAACGCTCGAAAGCGACTCTTTGTGCCAAAATGGGCTGCACCACGTGATTCCCCGTCGAAAAGCGATACGGAACCGATTTTCAAAAATATTTTCCCGGCTACCGCACCCCCGGCCGCGTCAAAATTCGAAGTACGCCTCAGTTGACTTATTTTCGGCACTTTTCGACTTTGGGCTGCTGTAACGCTCGAATGCGACTCTTAATGGCTAAATGGGGCCCACCACGTGATTCCCCGTCGAAAAGTGATACGGAACCGATTTTCAAAAATATTCTTCCGGCTACCGTACCCCCGGCCGCATCCAAAATTCGAAGTACACCTCTGTTGACAGAATCACAGTAGGAGTCGATTCCGGTGTTTTCGAGGGCGTTGATTCCGAATATGGCACTCGTTTTGCGATGCGGACCAGGATTTGCGACTTTTCGTCGACAATTGGGGCACCTTAACCATGTGTTGTCGAAACCCTAAGCGTGGGGATTCTTCAGTGCAATATCCAATTTCGGGTATTCTGCTCTGTAGACAAAGTCGGCATTGGTTCTGCGCTGCAGACAGACGAAGTCGGCACTGGTAAGGAAGTTTCAACAACAACTGCTGTCGCACGGAAGTTTCTTTCCACTACTTCTTACGATCAGGTATGACCGCGGTACAGTTCTGCTTGCGCCGGCATTTGTTGGTGCGGGAAATTTGATTTCCATAGATCGCGTCCTCAAAGTCATGTTCGGGCGGGATTTGCGGTGAATCTTTGTGTGGTAAAATTGCCTTCGCGCCTGTAGTGCGCCGGTATTCTCCATAGGGTTAAGTCGCTGCAGTAATTGGTTCTTCGTCTTTGTTTCCGTTTCGCGCTCTCTCGTTCCCACGCTCTGTTGGTGCCGACACTCCATTGCGTAAGCGTGTTCGGTGCGCGCGTGTCTAGCGTATAGATATACAGCTGTGTGCGCTTCCCGTGGTGCGGACGCTCGATTGCGTAAGCCTGTTTCGTGGCGCGCGTATCTAGATCTACCGCATAGATAGCCAGCCAGCTGTGCGCGCCCACTTCTTTGTCGAGTGCCGCGCGTTGTGTATTAGAGATGGGCACCGGTCACCGGCCGCAGCCGGGCCGGTTGCCGGCTGGTTGAAGCTTGACACTGCCAGTCGCTGGGTTGATCCATATTGAGTTTTCCGACGGTCTGTTGCGCGGCGCGCGGACGGTCTGTTGCGCAGCAGGCGACGCAATACCTCCATCTGCTATTCCCGAGTCGGGTCGGAGTGCTTCTATGCAGGGGCTCCTGCACGTAATCCTTGTTTAAAACAGCTTGTTATACTCCACAAACAAGCTTTGTTTATAACAAGCTGTTTTAAAAAAGTTGAGTTGTTTTATTAATACAGAGTGGTTTGTGAGTGTTTTAAAGTGGAAGAGTAAAAGAGTGGATACTTTTGTAAAGTATTTCAAAGGCCTTTCCGATATGACGCGCGCCCGCCCGGAGTTCACTATTCATGCGCTACTTCTGACACGCTCCTTTCTGAGGGGTTCTTGCAGGGCAACATTGGGATCGCCCGGGATTATTTTTTTTTTTAGCAAGACACACGCATTTCTGAGCGGTTGTTGCAGGGCAACATTGGGATCGCCCGGGATTAATTTTTTTAGCAGACAAAGTTGTTCGTAAGACAAGGGTTTAAAAAAACAAAAGTATTTCTTTAGGAATGACCGTTCAACAACTGCCTCAACGTAAGCTTTCAAACGGTCGAACGAATGCCGCTCTACAACGTAAGACGAGCGAGTTACGGCCGATTGAGTTACTGTAGCTCGCGAAATTCAAACTTTCGAATCTCGACTTATCATTCGGAATGATCAGTGTGCCGAAACCTATTCAACAAACTCAAGATCGTCTCTCTACGACAGAAGACGAGCGAGTTAGAGAAGTTTTGCGTTTTGAACTTTTGCGTTACTGTAGCTCGCGATATTCAAACTTTTGAGTGTCGACCAATAGAAGAACAAATGATCAGTGAGTCAAGAGCTATCCAGCAACTCAAGATCGTGTCTCTACGACGCACGCTGAGCGAGTTAGAGTGATTTCTATGCTAAAAACGCGAGAATGTCGCTTTTCGTGGTGCGTGTTTGCGTAATTAACAAATTTTTTTACGCCAAGTGAAAGAGCACGTCGAGACCTTTTAGTTGACCTATCGCACGCCGCTCTACGACGTAAGACGAGCGTGTTAGAGCCGTTTTGCGTTTTGGACCCTCAGGTTACTGTAGCGCGCGCAATTCAAACTTTTGAATTTCGAGTTCTCTTAACGGAATTATCAGTGTGCCGAAACCTATTCAACGAACTCAAGATCGTCTCTCTATGACGGAAGACGAGCGAGTTAGATAAGTTTCGCGTTTTAAACCTTTGGGTTACTGTAGCTCCCGAAATTCAAACTTTTGAGTTTCGACCAATAGAGGAACAAATGATCAGTGAGTCGAGAACTATCCAACCAACCCAAGGTCGTCTCCCTACGACGCACGCTGAGCGAGTTAGAGCGATTTCTGCTTAAAAAACGCGAGAATGTCGCTTTTCGTGTTGCGTGTTTGAGTAATTAGGAAAACTTGTAATGCCAAACGAAAGAGCACGTCGAGACCTGTTAGTTGACCTATCGCACGCCGCTCTACGACGTACGACGAGCGAGTTAGAGCCGTTTTCCGTTTGAAGCTTCGGGTTACTGTAGCGCGCGCAATTCAAATTTTTGAATTTCGAAGTCTCTTAGCTGAATGATCAGTGAGTCAAGACCTTTCCGTAGAGCCCAAGATCTCCTTCCTACAACTTACCGACGCCGAGATCTGAGAGCGTAACGCACGGACGGACGCACGAACGCACGGACGATAAGCTCTCGTAGGGGTTCGCCCGGCTGAGGCCGGGCGAAAAAACTCGACTATTGTATTCTGACTGACATCGTATTGAATTTTGATCTTTCCGCGGAAAGTGTGAGGATTTACCGCTCTTATCGCCCCGCCTCACGAGCTCCGCCTTCGTTGTGCTCAGCTTCACGAGCTCTCTCTCTTCGCAAGAGTGTATTGCGATGCAATATTGAATAAGCTCCGTATTAAAAAGTGAAAGTGACAGAAATTTTCAGAGCCGTATAATGTAATGAGTGAATGAATGAAACACGTCACGAATCGACTTCCACGGTGCGCATTATAGTAATTAAAAATATTTTGCTATCGCATGAAAAGGCACGTCGAGAGCTTTTATTTGACGTGTCGATTGTAGTTCTACGACGTAAGACGGGTGAGTTAGGGCCGTTTTGCGTGTTTTGACATTCGGGTTACTGTAACTCGCGGAATTCTACATTTTTGCGTTTCGATCGATGGGAAGACAAATGATCAGCGAGTCGGAAGCTATTCAAAAAGCCCGAGATCGTCTCTCTACGACGCAAGTTGAGCGCGTAAGAGTGATTTTAGCGTCAAAATGCCGAGAATGGCGTTTTCCGCGGTGCGTGTTTGCGCAATCGAAAACACTTTTGCAGTTAAAGAGCACGTCGAGAGCTTTCACACGACGTGTCGATTGCCGCTCTACGACGTAAGACGAGCGAGCTAGAGCCGTTTTGCGTTTTTACCTTCGGCTTACTGTAGCGCGCGCAATTCAAACTTTTGAATTTCCAAACCTCTTAGCTACATTAAATTCGCCCGGGATTCATTATTTTTGAGCGAGAAAATACTCGCTTTTAAGCTCCGTATTAAAAGTGACAGAAACTTTCAGAGCCATATAATGTAATGAGTGAATGAATGAAACACGTCACGAATCGACTTCCACGGTGCGCATTTTAGTAATTAAAAAATATTTTGCTATCGCATGAAGGGCACGTCGAGAGCCTTTATTTGACGTGTTGATTGTAGTTCTACGACGTAAGACGGGTGAGTTAGGGCCGTTTTGCGTGTTTTGACATTCGGGTTACTGTAACTCGCGAAATTCTAAATTTTGAGTTTCGATAGCTGGGAAGACAAATAATAAGGGTGTCGAGGCCTCTCCGACGGCCTTGAGATCGTATCTCTATGACGCACGGTGAGCGAGTTAGAACGATTTTAGTGCCAAGATCACGAGAATGGCGCTTTCTCTTGTGCGTGTTTGCGTAGTTGAAAGGTTTTGCTGCCACATAGAAGAGCACGTCGAGAGCTTTCACCTGACGTGGCGATTGCTGCTCTACGACGTAATACGAGCGAGTTAGATCTGTTGTCTGTTTTGCACCTTTGGGTTACTGTAACTCGCGAAATTCAAACTTTTGAGTTTCGACCAATTAGAGAACAAATGATCAGCGAGTCGGGAGCTATCCAAAAAGCTCGAAATCGTCTCTCTACGACGCAAGTTGAGCGCGTTAGAGCGATTTTAGCGTCAAAATGCCGAGAATGGCGTTTTCCGCGGTGCGTGTTTGCGTAATCAAAAAAACTTTTGCAGTCGCATTAAAGAGCACGTCGAGAGCTTTCACATGACGTGTCGATTGCCGCTCTACGACGTAAGACAAGCGAGCTAGAGCCGTTTTGCGTTTTGACCTTCGGATTACTGTAGCGCGCGCAATTCAAACTTTTGAATTTCCAAACCTCTTAGCTAAATAATCAGTGAGTCGAGACCTATCCGTAGAGCCCAAGATCTCCTCTCTACGACTTTCCAACGCCGAGATCCGAGAGCGTAACAGACGGACGGACGGACGGACGCACGCACACCGAGCTCTCCTACGGTGTCGCCCGGCTGAGGCCGGGCGAAACAAGCTGTATGTGTAAAAAGTTCAACCTATACTTTGTGTCTGTCAAATATTGGTGAACAGTATAGCGAACTTTGGTTCACATCGTTAGCCGCATCTAAAGAAGGCATCTTGAGAACGTGTACCCTAGTACCAAGTACAGATATCCCCACGATACGGTTGTCTGTACAGCTGATCTAAAGCTCAGTGATATCGCCGCGTTCGCTATATGTTATCGGCATGATACGACGCCGTTTATCTGATGTTTCCTACCTGTGAGAAAACGTCACATCCAACAAAAAACTTGCCAAAAGTTTGGTGCGGTTGCTCTTCGTCAGGAATTCCTCTTGACGTGCGACCTTTCTATTCTACGTTCACATCCATCAATAAACAAAAGTTTTGGCAATCTATGAAATTTTGACATTGCTGTCAGATTTTGAACATTTCTATCAAATCTAATACTTGCGACAAATTTCTTTTATGTTTCTAATTATCCGTATTCTCTGCGCTTGCCATTTCGGAGAAAAATTCGCTGCTAGCCCATCAGGCGAAAATGTCGATTTTGACATTCTTTTAAATTTAATTCTAAATATCTCAAAATTTCAATTTATTGAAACTGTAAAACCATGTCACAAATTCTTATTGGCATACGGCCTTACCATTTCTGCGTTCACATTCGTCAATAAATGGTGTTCTATTTTTTGTCAATTTACGGAATTCCGACAAATAATCGCGTGTTTCTATCAAATTTCACATTTGCAAAAATTTTGTTTTGTGTTACAAATTATCCGCTGTCTATACCCTTTCCATTTATGAAGAAATTTCGCCGTCAGTCCATCAGACGAAAATGTCGATTTAGATTTTTTCTAATTTTAATTCTAAATATCTCGATATTGCAATTTATTAAAACTTTAAAACTACGTCACAAATTCTTATTGTCAATACATGGCGTTCTATTTTTTCAATTTGTGGAATTTTGACAAATAATCGTGCATTTCTATTAAATTCCACATTTCCAAAAATTTTCTTTTGTGTTACAAATTATCCTCTGTCTATGCCCTTTCCATTTCTGAAGAAATTTCGCCGCTAGCTCGTCAGGCGAAAAAGTGGATTTGCGACATTTTCATATTTTAATTGTAAATATCTCGAAAATGCGAAATTAGCAACAGAAACGGACATCGGATCCGTACTCAGCGACCTCGACTCTACTTG
Organism: Linhomoeus sp. GSCO2_2; assembly: GCA_030248115.1. Classification (NCBI taxonomy): domain Eukaryota; kingdom Metazoa; phylum Nematoda; class Chromadorea; order Monhysterida; family Linhomoeidae; genus Linhomoeus; species Linhomoeus sp. GSCO2_2. Next base: position 6,566 of record JASAMZ010003166.1, read on the forward strand.
ACCACATATGTCACATGCCTTACTTCGGTGCCACGGACGGACACACGCACACACAGACAGACAGACAGACAGACATTGTCATCCGTTTATATGTCACACCCAAAATGCGCAACCACCCAGAAGGCGCCATATGGCGCATTCTGGGTGGCCACTACCCAGACTACGCATTAGTAGATGGTTTGGTATATTCCTTTCAGTTCAGGCTATGCTTAGGCTCGCCCTGCGCCCACAGTCCACAAGAGTCAGTCGGCGTCGCAGTCTGGCGGGTCGAAGCTTAGGCTTAACGCGACCGGTGACCGGTCGGTCACCGGTCGCGTTAAGCCTAAGCTTCGACCCACCAGGCGCGACGCCGGCCGAGTTTTAGTGCAAACAGGGGGTGGGGTAAGCACACCTCCATCTACTTCACCGCCTGCTCAGGCCTGCTGTGCCCCTTCCCTGCTAAAGCTTGAGGTTTTCGGGGGGCGCTGATTACGAATTTGGCATTCGTTTATCGCTTAGAAAATGTTTGAACTGTAGATGTAACTAATTTGCATGCTACAGTACCCCAAGTGCAGAATTTCGGTTACGGGGGTTCATAGGAAGCTAGGGGTGTTGTACGCCGATTCTGGGGTATTCTGGGATGTAGATCACGAATTAGGCATTAGTTATGCGATTGGGAGTGTCAGGAGGCCACAACAGCAGAGGAGTCACCATGCGTAGGCGTTCAAATTTGTGGAGTATACTGCTTCCCCCAGACGACTTGCCTGGCTCAAAAATCGAAAACCAGGCAAGTCGTCCGGGGGAAGCAGTATACTCCACAAATTTGGACCCCTACGCACAGTAACTCCCCTCCTGTTGTGGCCTCCTGTCAGAGTGCAAAACTAAGGCCGAATTCGTGATCGCCACCTCTTAAAACCTCAGAATCGACATACAACGCCCATGACTTCCTATGGACTCCCGGAACCGAAATTCTGCAGTGTGGGCACGGTAACATGCAAATTCGTCATAGGTACGTTCAACCATCATCTAAACGCTAAACAAATGCCAAATTCGTAATCAGCGCCCCTGAAAACCCCGAAATCGAGTATAATATCACGAAAGTCGACCCGACACCCAATATTCAAATGGGCGCGGCAGGGTTACTGTAGCTCTGCGAATTTGCCAAAAACATTTTTCTGGACCAGATTTTAATGTAGAATCGTTTGAAACTACTTTTGAACCGATTCGGCAACGCATTCGAGCGCTACAGACGCTGAAACGCAAAAAGCGCAATTTTTTGACCCCGGAGTCAAAAAAGTTCCACCAAGATAACTTTTTTGTGTCTGAACCGATTTTTGGCACTCCGCTTTGCAAAAGCAGGAGTGCTATAGCGGGCGTCGGATTGAACAGAATCATCTTACCAGCTTTTCTCGCGCTACACAAATCGGATCGCCAAGCGGTTTTTTGCGTTAGATAGGTTGAGTCGACGCGCAGCCTGGACAAGAAACTAGAAAATTCCGGTAGTGGAAGAATTTTGCGAAAATTCAAAAATTCAAATTTTTACTAAGTAAAAAAAAAACAATAGCCCATAACTGTCGCAAAAGTGGGCCGATTTTGATGATTTTTGGATATGTCGTAGGCCCTTGGATGTTCTTCAGAGCAAAACCGGAACGGGCTACCTAGGTGGTCCGACGCGGGAGTACGGTAGAAAATTTGAATTTTCAAAATTTTTTCCGACCTTTAAAAAATCAGAACTCGAGTTTGCGACGGCGGATCCTCGCCAACTAAAATTCTTGGAACCCGCACTTATATTGCCTTTCGTTTGAGACCAAAACCGCCGAGATCGCTCGCGCCATTCGTGAGCTACGCGGTCACAAAAATGCCTGGTCCCGAGCGGAAAATTGGGATTTTCGACTGTGAGTGGATTTTTGGGCTGGAAAGCGTGCCGTTAGCCGCAAATTGACCATTGCAACGTGTTCTACGTCAAAAGTTGGTCTAGACGAAGTGTCTTGACCGCTTTGAGATGCCGTACCCTGGCCGAGTCGAATTTTTGGATCCTGGGGTCAGATTTTCGAAATTGAGTTTTCACGTGTTTCGGGGTATTCGACGACGCTGAACACGAATCCGGTGTTTGTTTTGCGATTTCGGACGCCTTTACCCTTATTTCGGCGCCCGGCCGGCCAAAAATTGGGTCCCGGAGTCGAATTTTCAAAATTGAGTTGACAGTGGTTTTCTGGGCTGTCTGATGCCGCAGAACACGAATTCGACGTTTGTTTTGCAATTTACTGCATTTACGCTGCATTCGGCGTCAGAGAACACACCCAAAACATGTCCGAATATGTCCAAACATGTCCAAACTTGTCACAATTTGTCCAAACATGTTCACACTTGTCCAATCATGTTGAAACTTGTCCAAATTTGTTTGAACACTTTCGTTGGCGCTGAACACGAATTCGGCGTTTGTTTCCGTGAATGCTTTACGAGCGATCAGTCTGCTTTGCCTCGGAACAAGCGGAGTGCCACCCTGAAGGTCCCCTTCAGCGTTAATCTAGTCTCCGTTCATGGCTCATTCGATAGATGACTTATCAGAAGGAGCACCAAAACGGTTTCGCCGCTCTAGCTGCTGCCTAACTCGCACAGCAGTCTATCAAACTCCGAAAAGGATAAAAAAATCGCGAACTTTTCAAATTTGGCGCCAAAATGGGTCCCGCAGCGACCCAATTCTTTTTTTGCGTGTTCGGCACTATCGAGGGCTACAACATATCAAAAGATAGTATATACCATTATATGCAACTTTTTCGAGTTCTACCTCGTTTAACCCATTTTTCAGTACTTTGAAAATTTAAATTTTTGAATTTCCCGCCAACGGGGTCGCGGAGCGTGACCCCATTGGTCTTCCACCCTGCCAACTTACTAGGCCTACCCAACGCAAAAGACCGTTTGCAAATCGGCCGCTTCACGCGCGAACCCCATGCGGTCCAAAATTCTGCTTTGCGCACTAACGCTATCAACTCCACACTTTTTTGTGGAGTATAAAAAGATGGCGAAATCTTTTACATCAGGCTAGCAAGCTGTTTTAAAAACGTGAAATTGTTGTTTTATTAATACAGAGTGGCTTGTGTTGTGAGCGTTCGAAAGTGAAAGAATGAAAGAGTGGGTGGATGTTGGGAGGGGGGGGGGGGGCAGGCTGGAATTTCGAAAGACCCAGTACATATACAAATCCAAATATACTTCTGCGATACTGCCAGTGCCAACTGTACACACAAGACACAACCCTTCTTTGTTGATGCCGATGGGGCTTCAAGGGCCAAAATCTTCCTCTACACCCACCTTGTAGACGTCGCCAAACAGGCCGCGTCCCAGCTTTACCTTCTCTGGGCCATAGTCCAATTTGGCCATGTCGATTTCAGCCCCTTCCGTCGCCGCCATCGTTCCCTGAGTTCGGTAGCACATCATAGGCGCGATGAAGCTCCGTCCTCACCTACTATCCCTCGAGAGCTATCGATTAAAAACAACCCCGTTCAAATCGGATGGAAAATGAGGCACGAAAGTGAGTGGCGAACAAGTTAGTCGGTCTGGCAACAAAACTCACTCCATCGACGTAGCCAAGGGAGGCATTCGGGCAACCCCCTCCCCCCCCCCCCACCCTCCAGATGTCGTCTTTACTCTTTTCGCCCTCCTCCCCAGATGCCGGCCAGTAGACATAATCTTTTCCTGCGGCGCTACTACAAATAGTGAAAATTTTTGCCTACGTGAGTCTAAGCAGTGTGAAAATTTCGCCCGCGGCGCTGTATATTTAAAAAGTGCCATATTTTCTTATTTAGGTCGCTAAATTGTGGCAAATTTTCCGGTAGGGCTCTGAATGGCGACGTCAATTCTTGGGCGCACAGCGCTAACAGACGGATAAACACCTAACTACAGCAAATCCTGCTCTCCGACTTGTCAATCATGGATACGCCACTGACCCGCTCTAGGGTGTCAGTCTGGCCAACGTAGAAAGCAGCCCAGGAGGAGAGGAGAGACGCCGCGGCCGACTGCAGCTGTGAATCCGCTTCTTGCAAGACAAAACAACACACTGTCGCCAACTTACTTGTCTGGTTACTTTCCAGGAAAGATTGCGAAACAGAAGCCAGCACGAGGCGATTGCTTGTCAAATGAGTGACTGCGCGAGACGCGGATGGATGAGTCACACGCTTCTACAGCGTCCCCGGCAGAGGCAATAAGTAATCGGCGCTCAGCGCTCAGCGCTCAGTATTCGGCGCTCAGATAATCGGCGCTCATCGAAAAATCTCAATTTTTGTACCGTTGCGACTATTTTTAAGCTGCAAAACAATTCTATCCTGAACTATCTACTACCACACGTGCTGCAAAGCTTAAAACTCTTTCTATCTAATTCGAAAATGAATTGAAATCTATGAAAAATAATTTCGGTTCGATGAGCGCGTAAAATAATCAGCGGTCAAATGACACAAAACTGGAGAAAAACTGCGCCTACCGGTAACAGTGGATTTCAGAAAACCGTAAACGGGTTGATGTTTCCTGCAATTTCGTGCCGACGTGCCTGTAACTCAAACTGTCGGCAGGTCGCTTGCCGAAACCGATTTTCCCAACTCGAACACACTTCAAATTGCTCGAAAATCGGCTTTTTCGGCGAGTGCCAAACTGAGCGCCGATTTACTGAGCGCCTGAGCGTGAATGAAGCGCTGAGCGCCGATTATGATTGCCCCGGCAGATGGCACGTCCGATGTGAAAGAGGGAACGGGCCGCCCCTGCTTCTAAAGACCACCCATACCGTAAAAGAACTAAAAGGGAGGCGCAGATACGGTAAGCAAGCCTATTGCGTCAGAGCGACTCGCGATTAACTTAACACTAAGGTCTCGAGGAATATTTTACGCATCCGTGGATTAACTGGAACTTGTCGACGAAAAAATGTGATGTGACGCAGACGTAAAAAGATGACGTTTTTATGCTTTTGTTGTGACCAGTTGACGTTCAGTCCACTTGAGCTGTGTGAAGCGCGAAACGTGAAGTTTAGTGTTGACTGTCGTCTAAGTGGAGTGTCAGAGGTGAAAATGGCGACTAGTCGAAAAGCACACGAACTGAACCAAGTA
>JASAMZ010003168.1:0-14720 GCA_030248115.1 Linhomoeus sp. GSCO2_2
ACCGGGAATCCTATTTGGCACTGTACGGTACGTTGCATACTCCTGCCACTGTGCCAGTCAGACATGCCATTGTCCTTCGATTTTGCTAGTTGTCTTGTCATTGTCTTTGTCCTTGACTTCGAAAATTAAATTGTCTTGTCTTTGTCTTGTCTTGTCTCTAAATTGTCCGTCCTTGAATTGTCTCAGACAGAACTGCGTTAGTACAGAATGCGTGCCTTTTCCATTGTACGAAAGCCACTGTTTAAAGCCGTGGAACAAGTTTGCAACCACCCAGATTGTCGGTCTCTCTCAGTCAACCAATTTTCAACCAATCAACAAGTTTATGACAGGAATTGCTTCTTCAACACCAAATCTTAGCACGTTGGGTGATATTGTTTCGCAATCCAAAGGACAATTTAGAGACAATTTAAGGACAATTTACTGATTTGTTCCGACTGCTCATTTGTATTGTCTTGTCCTTGTCTTGTCCTTTCAACAACCCGGGACAATCCAAATTGTCTTGTCTTGTCGGACAATTTAGCCGAGTTAAATTGTCAGGGACAATTGTCCTCTAAGGACAATGACATGTCTGGTGCCAGTGTAGCGTTGAAAGTGCCAACTCGGGCGCACAAAACTGTGAGTTGTGCGAGACAGGTCGCAGTCCAGGCGAAAATGGCAGAGGTATCCTATCAAATCTTGGCCAGCACACAGTTTCTGACACTGGCGGTAATGGCTGCCAATCGCTTCGTGGGAGTTTCGCTACCAACCAGAGCTAAACAGGTGGTGTGAATTTTTGAGAGGTTTGCAAAGCGTTATCCAATTATGTACATATGACGTAATCAGCTGGATCGCGACCGCGTAGCGTCCATTAATGAGACAGTTTTGTCTCCTGGGCATGCTCATTCCTGTGCTCAGGCCAAGCAAATGGTAATGTTTTCCTTCCACCTTCAGATATTTAGTCCAACGATGATGAAGCTTCTGTTGTTGGCTGTCATTCCAGCAATTTCTACAGTGTCTGGTGGGTGCCTGCAGTAGCAAGAATGCCTCATAACAACACTACTTGCAAACGCGATTCCGAACTGTTTCTATATTCCACGAAGTGGCACTTCGGCTTACCGAAAAGTCAACACTTCTAATGAGCAGGCTCTCGTCATCTCGGAATGACACTTGTCGAGCGTGATAGTCATCGTGAAAGGGTTTGTCGGAGCGCAACACCTACTGTTTTCAGCGATACCACATGCTATGAGCCACATCACATTATACAAAGACAACACTACCGGTCGTGCATCCGTCTTCTTCCCCGACACTCATCAGATGGTTGGTCGATTGTCATTATTCACTGCATGTGGAAGCGCATGACTGTGCGTCTGCCGTACTTTTGGTCTTTGCTACAAGGCTAGGCAGTTCTGGAGTCTCTTTCGGCGTGAGTCCGTGCGTGCGTGCGTGCGTGCGTGCGTGCGTGCGTGCGTGCGTGCGTGAGTGCGTGCGTGCGTGCGTGCGTGCGTGCGTGCGTGCGTGCGTGCGTGCGTGCGTGCGTGCGTGCGTGCGTGCGTGCGTGCGTGCGTGCGTGCGTGCGTGCGTGCGTGCGTGCGTGCGTGCGTGCGTGCGTGCGTGCGTGCGTGCGTGCGTGCGTGCGTGCGTGCGTGCGTGCGTGCGTGCGTGCGTGCGTGCGTGCGTGCGTGCGTGCGTGCGTGCGTGTGTGCAAGTGAGCAAGCGCTACACTTCGAGGTACTCCACTGATCAGCTTAGTAACGTACGGGTACTTTGTTAGACAATGAAAATTGTTGGCTTTGCTGAAAGATTGCCACTGTATTAAATTGTAACCAATTCAGTCGGCGTACCAATGTACCGTGCTCCATTCTGTAGAACTGAAGCTTCTTGGTGATTACCATCGAGAGCTGTTTTGCTCTTCTGCGGTTCGCTTCATAACCTTCGAATCGATGCTCCAAGTAAAACCGTTTGATTCCAGGAGTTGGCCTACACGTCCGGAGCCATCTTCTGGCTTACCCTCTGTTTGGTCTCCCTCAGTCTCTACTTGTTGGCTTTTCTGTCCCTTCTTCGAGGCAGAGTCCAAGTCTTGGGGGGCCAGCAGCAATCGCAGGCGACGGAGCGAAAGATGCTGCTGTGCGGCTTCGGCCTATTCGTCGTCAACATGCTCTACGCAGTCCTTGTCAAGCGCGCCTGTTTTGCGAGCTTTCTCAATCACAAAACCTTGCATGTGACTCGACACGAGAGCGTTTCCTTGGGCGACCAGAATGTCGCAAACAAGCTTAGAGTAAAAACTGGGCACCCGATGATGGTTGATTGGCATTGCATAGTGTGTTGTGCATTTGAGGAGTGCATTCCATAGTGTCAGAATAGAAAGTTGATCATTTTTTCGGGGAGTTTCGCCGCCGTTATACTGAGGTTCGTATAGTAATTTTCTGCCATTGGTGGGCAATCGCCACCTATAAGGTGCATTGGTGGGTACTGATCCATAAATGGATCAGGAATATTCGCCGCAGGTTCACTGCGGAATGAAGAGAGTCTAAATGGGACGACGCCCTTTTCTTTTGGGCCACAAATGTAGACCGGTACGGTACTGTAGCCGTAGTTTGCAGGATCACGCTCCACTGCGAGTGCGAACGAAATTGCCGCGTTGGAATCGATCGAATTTGCTGGAAATATTTGCTAAATACTTAGCAGACTATGGTCGATACATCAGTGCAAAAAAATCTTGAACATCGAGCTGTTTGAAATTGTCAAAATTTGGGGATTTTAACAAAATCCTTAAAAATATCCTAAATTTCATTAATTATAATCTCTGAAACTATTTGCCAAATACTTGGCAGACTATGCTCGACACATCCGTGCAAAGAAGTTTTGAAATTCAAGCTGTTTGAAATTGCCGAAATTTGAAAATTTTGAAAATACTCTTGAAAATATCCCTAATTTCGTTAATTATAAAATCCGAAGCTATTTGATAAATACTTGGTAGACTATGCTCGGCACATCCGTGAAAAAAAATTTTGAAATATAAGCTGTTTGAAATTGTCGAAATTTGGAAATTTTGACAAAAATCTTGAAAATATCCCAAATTTCATTAATTATATTATCTGAAACTATTTGCTAGATACTTGACAGACTACGCTCGACACATCCGTGCAAAGAAGTTTTGCAATTTAAGCTGTTTGAATTTGTCGAAATTTGGGAATTTCACAAAACCCTTGAAAATAACCCTAATTTCGTTAATTATAAAATCTGAAACTATTTGATAAATACTTGGCAGGCTATGCTCGACACATCCGTGAAAAGAAATTTTGAAATTTAAGCTGTTTGAAATTGTCGAAATTATGGAATTTTGACAAAATCCTTGAAAATATCCCTAATTTCGTTAATTATATTTGCTGAAACTATTTGCTAAGTACTTGGCAGACTATGCTCGATACATCCGTGCAAAGAAGTTTTGAAATTTAAGCCGTTTGAAATTGTAGAAATTTGGAAATTTTGACAAAATCCTTGAAAATATACCTAATTTCGTAAATTCCAAAATCCGAAACTATGTCACAAATTCATCGCGTAGTATGCCCTTTCCATATCAGCAAAAACTTTGCCGATACGACTTGTAAATAAAAGTGTCATTTTTGACATTTTCATATTTTAATTGTAAATATCTCGAAATAGGGAAATTAGCAACAGAAACGGACAACGGCACGTTACTCAGCGCATTCGACTCCATTGGGTGGCACTAACCGTCATGTCTAGACATTCCGCACACACACACACACACACAAACACACACACACACACAGACAATAGCGTCCGTATATATGTCACAGGCGATGGCCGTCTTCAGGCGATAGCCGTCTAGACGGCAATCGCCTGGTCGATCAGGCCGCGGCCGTCTAGACGGCAATCGCCTGATGCGTCAGGCGATGGCCGTCTTTTCTTTCTCTGTATTAGTTTCGGACACAGTATATTCCTTCCAGTTCAGGCTATGCTTAGGCTCGCCCTGCGCCCACAGTTCACAAGAGTCAGTTGGCGTCGCAGTCTGGCGGGTCGAAGCTTAGGCTTAACGCGACCGGTGACCGACTTCAGGGCGCGCGGAGCGCGCCCTGAAGTTGGTGGTCGCGCTAAGCCTCAGCTGAGACCCGCCAGGCGCGACGCCGACCGAGTTTTAGTGCGTACAGTGGGTGGGGTGAACACTCGTCCATCTACTCCACCACCTGCTCAGGCCTGCTGTGCCCCTTCCCTGCTAGCGCTGGCGACAGCTTTCATTTTGAAGACGGCTGTTGACTGGTCCATCAGGCGATAGCCGTCTTTTCGAGCAGAAGACGGCCATCGCCTGACGCACCAGGCGATGGCCGTCTTTTCCCTGAGAAGACGGCCGCGGCCTGATCGACCAGGCGATAGCCGTCTAGACGGCAATCGCCTGAAGACGGCTATTGACTGCAACATATATACTCGCCGCCCTGGGGGGCGGCGAAAAAACAACAAACAGAAAGGAATGAAATGTACTTAGGGTGTCATGCTTCACTACAAGTAGAATTTGGTGTTTCTGTAAAACAGGCGCCAGCCTCCCGCTTAATGCCGACGAATATGGGGAGACCATGATGGCACTAACGTGAGCTCACCTACAGAAGACGATTTCACGTACTTGCATACTTCATTTCGTACGAAGCTCATTCAAGTCAAAACTACTGGGAGAAGTCGACCACTATGAAGAGTAGAGTTGTTTTGCGCCCAAAGAAGACCATTTGTTAGGACTTTGTTGCTTTCAGGTACGCATCCGTCCACCTGGCCTGCCTGTGCAATCCCTATTTCATTCTTGCGACCTCAAAGACGACCCGACAAGCGTTCGCAGCCCTGTACTTCAGCTGCAGCTGGAAGTCCGCCAGTGATGCTACTAGCAGCACCAAACAAGTGAATCGTAATGAGCAGCTCTTCAAAAGAAGAGCCAATCAACACAATGCGTAGTTACCAAGCAAACCAGTGCATATTGCGAACAGAAAACAATGGTACATATCAGAAGTATGTACTACATACATGTGTGTCGTATAGTGTGTACAGTGTGCATATTGCGTCTGTGCTACAAACCTAGGTACAATATGTACGATGTTCTTATTTGCGTTGTACCGATGCGTTGTCTCAGTGGCAAATGGAAAGCGATCTGTCTTCGAACAATTTGCTTGTACACCACCAATGAACCTAGAGGCTAGTACCTAAAAACCAGTGTCAAATGCAAGGTACTGATGCCCTTAGCTTGACATCAGTCCTCCCCCCCCCCCGCATCGCCCCAGAAGGAGTTGAGTATACAGGGCGTAACAGCTTTTCTACAGCTTGGTGGTGAGGGGGGGGGGGGGGCGAGGCTTGCACGGCACCGGGTGAACGTTGAGAAAGAAGCCCGAAATTTGAATCACTTGCACCGATAGCGTACTGTAAATTGAAGATTCGACATGTAGCCTATGCAATTTCCCAGGATGCTGTCTACATTATGCAAAAGACAGCACTCAAAGCTTCGTGACCTACATAGCAGGAGTTATTCAAGAAATAAGTGGGCCCGAGACAGTATACGTAGCCTCTGACACCAATTTTCAGCATCCTAGACCCAGCTGTGAGCAATTGCCGGCTTAAAACGCATGATCTGGCAATTTCTCAAGATTCTTCCTCATTATTCAGCAGAGTTTTGCTTCTTAATACGGCAATCGCGCACAGCTGGGTCTAGGGTGATGAAAATATTCGCCAGAGTTGCGAACACATTTGTCTATAATGTCTAAACGTTTCATCGTCCTAGCTTTTCTACAGCTTGGTGGTGAGGGGCTTGGTGGTGGCGAGGCTTGTACGGCACCTGGTGAACCTTGAGAAAGAAGCCCGAAATTTGAATCACTTGCGTGGTAGACAACTGGGAGTGCAAATGAGACTTGGCAGACTGTGCTCGACACATCCGTGAAAAGAAATTTTGAAATTTAAGTTGTTTGAAATTGTCGAATTTTGTGGATTTTAACAAAATCCTTAAAAATATCCTAAATTTCGTTAATTATATTCGCTGAAACTATTTGCTGAATACTTGGCAGACTGTCTCGGTACATCCGTGCAAAGGAGTTTTGAAATTTAAGCTGTTTGAAATTGTCATAATTTGGGAATTTGACAAAAACCTTGAAAATATCCCAAAATTCGCCAATTATACAACCTAGAACGAGTTGCTAAATACTTGGCAGCCTATGCCCGACACAACCATGTAAAGAAATTATAAAATTTCAGCTGTTTGAAATTGTCGAAATTTGGGAATTTTGACAATACGCTTGAAAATATCCCTAATTTCGTTATACCCTTGAAAAAATACCCCCGTGTAAGTGAAAGCTGACAGGAAGTGTCTGTCAGAGTTTTTTCGCCGCCCCCCAGGGCGGCGAGTATATATGTTACGTCCACTTTCCGCATTCGTCCAGAAGCCGCATAATGCGGATTCAGGACGCGTCGGCGTCCAGTTTCCGCAAATGCCGTTTCTGGACGACACGGCGTCCAGAATACGCATTGGAAAGAAGAGGCATGCATCACCGCACCATGCGTAATCTGGACGTCCAGAATCAGCATTTCTTTGCCATCATGGCGGAGGCGCACAGCAGGCCTGAGCAGGGGGTGAAGTAGATGGAGGAGTGTTCACCCCACTTACAGTTTGCACTAAAACTCGGCCGGCGTCGCGCCTGGCGGGTCGAAAACTGAGGCTTAGCGCGACCACCAACTTCAGGGCGCGCTCCGCGCGCCCTGAAGTCGGTCACCGGTCGCGTTAAGCCTAAGCTTCGACCCGCCAGACTGCGACGCCGACTGACTCTTGTGGACTGTGGGCGCAGGGCGAGCCTAAGCATAGCCTTATTTCAAAGGAAAATCATACTTTCAAAGACAACAACATTGTAATCAACCAAGGAATGCGTATTCTTGACGTCCAAGTTACGCATATAGAGCCAGGAGCATGCTTCTCCTTCTCCAAAGCGGATTCTGGACGGCGCCGCGTCCACAATCCGCATTATGCGGAAACTGGATGCATCGCCGTCCAGAAGCCGCATATGCGGATTCTGGACGAATGCGGATTCTGGACGTCACATATATACGGACGCTAATGTCTGTTCGTGTTTCTGTGTGTGTGTGTGTGTGTGTGTGTGTGTGTGTGTGTGTGTGTGTGTGTGTGTGTGTGTGTGTGTGTGTGTGTGTGTGTGTGTGTGTGTGTGTGTGTGTGTGTGTGTGTGTGTGTGTGTGTGTGTGTGTGTGTGTGTGTGTGTGTGTGTGTGTGTGTGTGTGTGTGTGTGTGTGTGTGTGTGTGTGTGTGTGTGTGTGTGTGTGTGTGTGTGTGTGTGTGTGTGTGTGTGTGTGTGTGTGTGTGTGTGTGTGTGTGTGTGTGTGTGTGTGTGTGTGTGTGTGTGTGTGTGTGTGTGTGTGTGTGTGTGTGTGTGTGTGTGTGTGTGTGTGTGTGTGTGTGTGCGTGCGTGTGTGTGTGTGTGTGTGTGTGTGTGTGTGTGTGTGTGTGTGTGTGTGTGTGTGTGTGTGTGTGTGTGTGTGTGTGTGTGTGTGTGTGTGTGTGTGTGTGTGTGTGTGTGTGTGTGTGTGTGTGTGTGTGTGTGTGTGTGTGTGTGTGTGTGTGTGTGTGTGTGTGTGTGTGTGTGTGCGTGCGTGCGTGCGTGCGTGCGTGCGTGCGTGCGTGCGTGCGTGCGTGCGTGCGTGCGTGCGTGCGTGCGTGCGTGCGTGCGTGCGTGCGTGCGTGCGTGCGTGCGTGTGTGCAAGTGAGCAAGCGCTACACTTCGAGGTACTCCACTGATCAGCTTAGTAACGTACGGGTACTTTGTTAGATAATGAAAATTGTTGGCTTTGCTGAAAGATTGCCACTGTATTAAATTGTAACCAATTCAGTCGGCGTACCAATGTACCGTGCTCCATTCTGTAGAACTGAAGCTTCTTGGTGATTACCATCGAGAGCTGTTTTGCTCTTCTGCGGTTCGCTTCATAACCTTCGAATCGATGCTCCAAGTAAAACCGTTTGATTCCAGGAGTTGGCCTACACGTCCGGAGCCATCTTCTGGCTTACCCTCTGTTTGGTCTCCCTCAGTCTCTACTTGTTGGCTTTTCTGTCCCTTCTTCGAGGCAGAGTCCAAGTCTTGGGGGGCCAGCAGCAATCGCAGGCGACGGAGCGAAAGATGCTGCTGTGCGGCTTCGGCCTATTCGTCGTCAACATGCTCTACGCAGTCCTTGTCAAGCGCGCCTGTTTTGCGAGCTTTCTCAATCACAAAACCTTGCATGTGACTCGACACGAGAGCGTTTCCTTGGGCGACCAGAATGTCGCAAACAAGCTTAGAGTAACAAGCTTTGTCTAAAAACTGTGGCACCACGTTGGCATCAGTGTAAACTTGAGAGCGTGTGCGCGATAATGTGCACTGGATAGTGAAGTGCCGCTAGACATTTAGCCGACAATTTGGTGGGGTTTCGCCGCAGATGGTCTTGGATTTGTTCGTGGTACCTGATCCACATATGGATCAGAACATTCGCCGCAGGCACACTTTGCGCTTATAATTGTGGTGACTGATCCATAAATGGATCAGAGAAATTCGCCGCAGGCACACAGTGCAATAAAAGCGTCTAAATGAGACGCGCCCTATTGAAAAGGGTATAAATGGGACGACGCCCTATTGTAAAAGGCATAAATGGGACGACGCCCTATTCTTTTGGGCTTAGGGCAAAAAATTGTCGAAATTTGGGAATTTTAACAATACCCTTGAAAATATCCCTAACTTCGTCAATTATAAAATTTGAAACTATTTGTTAAATACTTGGCAGACTATGTTCGATACATCCGTGCAAAGAACTTCTGAAATTTAAGCTGTTTGAAATTGTCGAAATTTGGGGATTTCAACAAAACCCTTGAAAAAATCCCAAATTTCGTTAATTATAAAATCGTAAACTATTTGTTAAATACTTGGCAGACTATGCTCGATACATCCGTGCAAAAAAGTTTTACAATTTAAGCTGTTTGAAATTGTTAAAATTTGGGAATTTTAACAAAACCCTTGAAAATATCCCTAATTTCGTTAATTACAAAATCTGAAACTATTTGCTAAATACTTGGCAGACAATGCCCGACACAACCATGTGAAGAAATTTTGAAATTGAAGCTTTTTGAAATTGTGTATATTTGGCAATTCTGACACAAACCTTGAAAATATCCCTAAATTCGTTAATCATAAAATCTGAAACTATTTGCTAAATACTTGGTAGACTATGCCCGACACAACCATGTAAAGAAAATTTATAATTTAAGCCGTTTGAAATTGTCGAAATTTGGGAATTTTGGCAATACCCTTGAAAATATCCCTAATTTCATTAATTATAAAATCTGAAACTATTTGATAAATACTTGGCAGACTATCCTCGACACATCCGTGAAAAGAAATTTTGAAATTTAAGCCGTTTGAAATTGTCGAAATTTGGGGATTTTGACAAAATCCTTAAAAATATCCTAAATTTCGTTAATTATACTTGCTGAAACTATTTGCAAAATACTTGGCTGACTATGCTCGATACATCGGTGCAAAGAAGTTTTGAAATTTAAGCTGTTTGAATTTGTCGAAATTTGGGAATTTTGACAAAAACCTTGAAAATATCCCTAATTTCGTGAATTCCAAAATCCTAAACTATGTCACAAATTCATCGCGTCTTATGCCCTTTCCATTTCAGCAAAAACTTTGCCGATACGACTTGTAAATAAAAGTGTCATTTTTGACATTTTCATATTTTAATTGTAAATATCTCGAAATAGCGAAATTAGCAACAGAAACGGACAACGGCACGTTACTCAGCGCATTCGACTCCATCGGGTGGCACTAACCGTCATGTCTAGTTTTGTGACACAGACAGACACACACACAGAAACACGAACGGACAATAGCGTCCGTATATATACTCGCCGCGCTGGGGCGCGGCGAAAAAACTGGGCACCCGATGATGGTTGATTGGCATTGCATAGTGTGTTGTGCATTTGAGGAGTGCATTCCATAGTGTCAGAATAGAAAGTTGATCATTTTTTCGGGGAGTTTCGCCGCCGTTATACTGAGGTTCGTATAGTAATTTTCTGCCATTGGTGGGCAATCGCCACCTATAAGGTGCATTGGTGGGTACTGATCCATAAATGGATCAGGATATTCGCCGCAGGTTCACTGCGGAATGAAGAGAGTCTAAATGGGACGACGCCCTTTTCTTTTGGGCCACAAATGTAGACCGGTACGGTACTGTAGCCGTAGTTGCAGGATCACGCTCCACTGCGAGTGCGAACGAAATTGCCGCGTTGTAATCGATCGAATTTGCTGGAAATATTTGCTAAATACTTAGCAGACTATGGTCGATACATCAGTGCAAAAAAATCTTGAACATCGAGCTGTTTGAAATTGTCAAAATTTGAAGTATACGTAACTGAACGAAGTAAGAGAAACAACCAGATTGCTCAGCACGAGGTTATCTACGACAAGTGAAAAATCTCCAAAGTACAGCGAACCACCTCCAACCAACAGGAACCAACCGTTGGACACTTACGGTCGAAATGGTGCCCTCCTCTTCAACTTGACGACGACGACGCTTCCCCGGCGGCGCTGGACTTTCATCGCTGCCAGAGTGCACTCCCTCGCTGGAGCCAGCTGTTGGATCGATCTGAACATCTGAAATCGACCACTGAACTCAATAGCAGGTGCAGGCAGCTGCGAACAGACATGCAAAAATCAACAACAAATCCGCCAATGCGTTACTCAACTCCAGCAGACGCCTCACTGGGCAAATTCTCAATCGACACATCTCTCATCAATAGTACTCGTCAACTCCCTCCTCTTACTGCAACTACAAAGCTCTGCGATAGAATGTTGGAGTTTCATCAGCACTGCCGCATCGAAACATGTTTACGGCAGCCACATTCACTGTTTATCTTTAGGTAGAAATCCCCCAAGGCGCAAAATCGAGCCCTCGAAGTATTACTAAGGGTACTGTATACATAGATCCCAAACAATCGCCATGTCCACGGTCACACGCGCGCCCAATATACAGTAGTCGCTCACTCAAAACGACGCCGCGAAAGCAGCCACGGCTTCCCAGAAGGCTCGAACGCATTTCCGCAATGCCTTCCGGCGACTCGACGAGCTCCACCCTTTTCGCCTGTGATCAAGGACCGGGTCTGACATTGACGACGCCCCGAGGGCAGGCGTGGTGAGCGAATTTTCAACGGGGATACTGTTGCGCCTTTCAGCGATTAGGAGCCTCAGTGGGTGGTCGCAGGTGATCGCTTTGATGTCGAGGCTAACGAGCCGAAGACAGCGGTGAAGGTCGCGGAGCTGACGGCCAGACTGGAGGTCGATGCTCAGGCAACAGCATCCTGCACGAATCCTCCAGCCGGCATCTGACCCTTCTACAGCATGTTCGGCCAAGTCGCCCAACAGTGACAATTCTCTCCCTCTCTCCCTCTCTCCTGTGAAATACTCAATATGATTGCCCAGCCGGATGTGCTGTCAGGTAGAGTTGAACCGGGCGGGCAATAGTTGTCGGTGGAGCATCCGTTCCGTGTTGAGACGGCGCACGCCCGTCCACAACAAACTCCAGGCCGCAGAAGGAGTCGTCATTGTTCAACCAGATGGAAAGCATAGTTCTGTGGGGCGCCGTCGTCCTACCTCCCTCAGCGCCATCAAAGCGCAAGCCCACCAACTTGCGCATAAGCACAGGTGCTACGCAAGTGGGGAAGCGCCACCAGCCGATGCAGACGTCCCATTATATCCTGTGTACTGGCCATTCCTCAGCTTCAAAGACGCGCAGCCGTCCACCCAAAGTCCGGCTGCGTGCTCCAGCAGTGGACCAGCTGGCGCTAAGTCCAAGTCAATTGTGAGACGGACAATCGCTGGGCAGACCCCGCGCGCGAAGACGACGCGCCATGCGGTCGTGCTGAGCTACCGTGACGACGTCCACGGCACTGGTTGCGCCCTTGTCTGTGGTGGCCGACAGACCATACTGCGTGCCTTCGATGTCCCCTTCAAACGTGACAGAGCCCGACTGTTAATGGCGGACAATCGGAGTTCCAAAAGGCTGTTCCAGCGACGGCACACTCGCCGCAGTGCATCAACATCACTGGGCGCGACCAAAGAGAACATGCGCTGGAGAAGCTCGTTGGGTAGACGGCCGATCGTCTATAGAATAGGCGTTGGAAAGCGTATCTTCTACAAAATACGCACCAGGTTACCATCAAACCTACTGGGGTGGTTCAAGGTAGGAATTCTTCCTCTTTGGCCAGCCGACAGCGACGCTTTTCTGGCGGCGTGCGGCATTCATCCTCGCTGGCGGAATAAGCGACTGGATCCATTTAAAGCTGAATAACGTAACTGGCAACTGAACTTCAAAGCATGCCTGCCAACAGTAACGAGCACTGCATCGCAGCACAAAGTCGGGAATGACAAGCAAATCCTTCATATGCGTCATCTTCACCTCTCTCAGCCAAAAGAACGGTACAATCCCATCCCTCTTACAGTTAACGACAATAGATGGGACTCCACCTGCCAGCAGAATATATGTTTATGAACGGTCCACCATATCCACTGGTTTATTGTCAGGAAAGAAATCACAAAAGCGCAAATATTGTGTCCTTGAGAATTGTAAAGGATACCGCAGTAATCCCCAACGCCAGTATGTACATTGCTGGTCACGCGCGCCCACTGTTGTCGTTCACTTGAAATGTTGGCACGAAAGCAGCCACGGCTTCCAAAACTCTCGTCGCATTTGGTTTATTCTTTTGCGTGTCTACCAGCTCCACTCCTTCTCCTATGATCAAGACGCTCAGGCTGGACATCCACAACGCCCTAAGGGCATGACTTGTGGGCTATCCCTTGAGCGACGGCAAGTCTGTCAGGCCGTTCAACAATCCGGGGTCGGAGTCCCCGTTGGAACACGCAAGCACTGTGAGGTCCAGACCGTACCAGCCGAAGACTGTGACTGGCCAGGTCGCGGTAGCTGACGGCTACGACTGGAGGCCGCTGCCGAGCCAATACATCTACGTGTACCTCCAGACAGTCAATATGGATCCTTTCCAGTAGAGGCGCCTGCTTGGCCAAGGCGCCCAGTAGCGACATTTCTCCTTCCTCCTCCCCCTCTCCTTCTGTGAGATACTCGTCATGATTTCCTAACCGAACATGGGTCAAGCTCTCGAGAAGAGGGGAATTGGGCGGCCAGAGATTGTCCGTGTAGCACTCATTCATGCTTTGAGACGGCGCACGCCCTCGCACAACAGCTCCAGGCAGCACAATGGACCGTCACAGTTCAACAGGGTGGGCGCACAGCTCCTGCAGCGCCACTGTCCCACTTCTTAGCGCCTTCTAAGTGCGCTCCGGCCGACCAATTGCCGCAAAAGCAGAGGCTGCGCAAGTTGGAAAGCGTCATGAGCCGGCGCAGTGGTTCCGTTATGGCACAACCCTTGCCATTCCTCAGCTCCAAGACGCGCAGCCGTCCACCCGACGTCGCTCGCGTGCTCCAGCAGTGGATCAACCAGCGCCATGTTCATGTGGCAAACGTCGATGGTCAGGCGGACGATCGTTGGAAAGACTTGGCGCGGGGCGAAGACGATAGCTACGCGGTCGTTCTGAGCTACCGTGGTCACGGCCACGCTACTGGTTGCGCCCTCTGCTCTGTGGTGGCCGACAGACGGTAGCGGATTCCTTCCAGACTGCCCCTCCAACGTGACAGATACCACTGTGACCAGTAGGAGAATTAGAGTTCCATAGGCCGTTCCAGCGATGGCAGACTCGCCGCAGGGCATTCACATCACTGGGCGCCACCGAAGAGAAGATGTGACGGAGAAGCTCGTTGGCTAGCCTCCGGTCGATCGTCTGAAGAACATCAGACTTTCGAATGAAAAGACAACTGAAATACGAGACCGTAAATGTATAATTGGTGCTAGCTAATCAAGACAAACGTCTACGCAGAACAAATATACACATACACGTCACATAAAACAAATTACAAAAACAATGAATAATTATTTAGCAACCCAAGCAAGCTCAAGCGAATTTTAAAACGCTCTACCGTGTCTCCAACTCGAGACATACAAGGGTCGCAGACGTCTCCCCTCCCCACGTGCTGCGACGGCGCTTCATCGGCGCGCGGCTTTCATACCAGTCGTGTCTCGCAATGGAAGCTGCACCTGATCCATCTAAACAATGGAATCAGCATCAACTGAAATCGAAAGCATACAATCCCCAGAAGCAGACCGCACCCACGTCCCCTTTGTGCTTGTA
The DNA here is from genome assembly GCA_030248115.1 of Linhomoeus sp. GSCO2_2. Taxonomy (NCBI): domain Eukaryota; kingdom Metazoa; phylum Nematoda; class Chromadorea; order Monhysterida; family Linhomoeidae; genus Linhomoeus; species Linhomoeus sp. GSCO2_2. The sequence continues at coordinate 14,253 of JASAMZ010003168.1, forward strand.
AAGATAGCTAACTCTCAGCAAGGGCCATTGAATCTACTACTACACCGTTCCATCAGTACCAGTTTATTAGCACTATCAATAGTTCTCCTAAATACATCATACATTATTACAGTTTATCTTCGGAAGAAACGAATCGTACTTTACTACTACTTAGCAAAGGTGAGCAGTTGAATGTACATCTCAAGCAAACGTTGCACGACGAATACCATTGTGCTGGTTCAATATAAAATGTTCACGCGAAAGTAGCCAAGGCTTCCAGAATTCCTGTCGCATCTCCTCAATGCCTTCCGGCGACTGGACCAGCTCCACCTTGCGCCTATGATCAAACAACCGGGTCGGCACATCGACAATGCCCTGAAGGCATGCGTGGTGGTGATTCAGAGGTGGAAGATCCTGGTGCCTTTTACTGGTCTGGAGGTCGAGCTGTGGCTCGAAGGTGTCGGAGCCTACGAGCTTGACCACTTCGAC
>JASAMZ010003169.1:0-47064 GCA_030248115.1 Linhomoeus sp. GSCO2_2
TGGCCATCCAAAAAGGGTAGGGGGTGCTCCTGTTGCACGAATTTTTGCATTTATTTGCTTCAAAAAGTGCAGGAAAACGTCTATTCTACTCATAAAACACTACAAACATACGTATAAAGGCCATATCCTAGCTAGAAAATGGCCCATATGCTTATGAAAACAACAAAATAGCGCCGCAGGCGAAATTTTTTCGCAAATTTGGGGTCACTGGGGGGGGGGGGGGGGTCGGTGGGGGATCGGAGGTCGGGGGGAGGGTCGTCCTGAACATCGTCGGGATCGGTCCGGGGTGGGGGGAGGGTATCCCCCCCACAACACCCCCCCAAAGGAACCTATGATTGTTGGCCACACTAACAACTTGACGTGTAGATTAGAAACCGTAGTATATTCTGTGTAATTTGCATCTCAGCTGGAGTCGATCTTCGACCGAAGCGAGCGCGAGGTGTCGTCGGAGTTCGACACAGTGTGCAAGGAGCTGGAGACTCGGATGGAGGAGCTGCAGACGACCATGGACCAATTCGACGACATTGCCGCCGCCTTGGACGTACCGTAGTCGCTTCTTATTTGATGCTATTGCAATGTGCAAAGTGTTGCAATTGTTGCCGTCATCTTGCAGCGCCAGGAGCTCGACCCCTTCCAGTGCCAGCAGGTCGTGGAGGAGTGCGAGAGGCTCAAGGCGAAGCTGGAGTGCTGCGACGTGGGAATTTTCAAAACAAACTTTTGCACTTTAGGGCTACATTTCCATAGTGATTCCCTGCTTTAGCTGGAGACGAAGGCCGAACCCTATTTGCGCATGACCGTGCGCCAGTCGTCGCAGATGACAGCCATAGTAAACGCCTGTCAAGACCCGGACACGAACACGCACTACTTGAAGATGACCGTGTCCGAGCCTTCGGACCTGCGCATGAACTGCCTCAATGCCAACTGCGTCGTCAACCAGCCCGTCACCATTGAGGTGGGGTTTGGTTTGAATGCTTTGCTGACACCCTCTACAATGTGAAGTTCGTAATATCACCCTGTACGATTTCTTTTGTTAAAAGTATCACCCTGAATATTGATGTGCAAGTAACACCCTGTAGAATTTAAACTTCAAACTAACATACTGTGCAAATTACTGTTTAAAATTTCGCTCTGCACGATTTGTTGATCAAAATAGCACTCTGTACAATTTGGTGTTCAAAATAACACCCTGAAGATAACACCCTGCGCGATTTATTGTGAAAGATTACACAACACCCCGTACAACATTTCGTTCAAAATACCGCCCTGTATCTTCTCTTCTCAGGTCCGCTCCATGCAAGAGGACGGCCAGTTCGCCTCGCATCTTTCTGTATCGGTCCATCGTTGGTTGCCCACCACCGAAGAGCTCTGTCCCCTCCCAGAGGCCGTCACAGTGGTCACCCAGCCCAATGGCAACTCCGTCGTCCAGCTGGTCATGGTGGGGTGATTGGTTAACTGCTTACAGTCTGCGTATTGTGTGTTGTAGAACGGGCCTGGTAGGTTGGCGCGGCTCTCATGGAGAGTATAATGTGTAGCAAACGTGGGCTGTCGATAGAGATATAAATCTGTTTATGATATAGTCTTTTAGTGTACCGAATTTCAACCAATTCCGTTCAGTACAGCCCGAGAAATAAATATCGTGACGATGGGAAAAGGCGCGCGCGGCCTGGATGGAACATAATATGGTCTGGCGCTGCCGCGCCACCCATGATTGTTTTTGCAACCCAGATTTTTTCGAAAAGAAAATTTTCAGTTAGTACTATGTCCATGTGGCAGAGCTTACAATGCAGGTCTACGGCGTTGTGTGCTATCCAAGAATGATGCACCTAATCATGGTTGGCGCGGCAGCGCCAAACCATAATATGTTCCATCCAGGCCGCGCGCACCTTTTCCCATCGTCACGATGTTTGTTTCTCGGGCTGTACTAAACGGAATCGGCTGAAATTTGGTACACTAAAGGACTTTGTCATAAACAGATTAAATTCCAAATTTGGTGAAAATCGGTTAAGTGTAGCGAAAGTTACAGGCGCAAAAAGGATCGCGGCGCGTTTCTTGTCCCACGGGCGGGGGGTGAATTCTCCGTCTCCTTCTTCTCCTCCTCCTCCTTCACGTCACGCTCTAACGGCCATCAATCAGGATCTCGTCCAGTCGCCTTCCATTCTTCCCACCGATGGTTGCGCGCACATAACACCAACCCCCGAAGTGCACCCGCTTGTTCAGGAGGCCCTGCATAGGTGTCCAAAATTGTCCTGTTAAGTTTTGTGCGTGCCTCAAAGTGCCCCCGCTCGTTCAGGAGGCCCTGCATAGGTGTCCCAAAATTGTCCTGTTCGGTTTGTGCGTGCCTCAAAGTGCCCCCACTCGTTCAGGAGGCCTTGCATAGGTGTCCCAAAATTGTCCTGTGAAGTTTTGTGCGTTCCTCAGAGTGTCCCCGCTCGTTCAGGAGGCCCTGCATAGATGTCCCAAAATTGTCCTGTTCGGTTTGTGCGTGCCTCAAAGTGCCCCCGCTCGTTCAGGAGGCCTTGCATAGGTGTCCCAAAATTGTTCTGTTAAGTTTTGTGCGTGCCTCAAAGTGCCCCCGCTCGTTCAGGAGGCCCTGCATAGGTGTCCCAAAATTGTCCTGTTCGGTTTGTGCGTGCCTCAAAGTGCCCCCGCTTGTTCAGGAGGCCTTGCATAGGTGTCCTAAAATTGTCCTGTTCGTTTTGTGCGTGCCTCAAAGTGTCTCCGCTCGCTCAGGAGGCCCTGCATACGTGTCCTAAAATGTTCTACTCGTTTTGTGCGTGCCTCAAAGTGCCCCCGCTCGTTCAGGAGGTCCTGCATACGTGTCCCAAAATTGTCCTGTTCGTTCTGTGCGTGCCTCAAAGTCCCCCCGATCGTTCAGGAGGCCTTGCATACTTGTCCCAAAATTGTTCTACTCGTTTTGTGCGTGCCTCAAAGTGTCCCCGCTCGTTCAGGAGGCCCTACATACCTAGGTGTCACAAAATTGTCTTGTTTGTTTTGTGCGTGCCTCAAAGTGCCCTCGCTCGTTCAGGAGACCCTGCATAGGCGTCCCAAAATTGTCCTGTTCGTTTTGCGCGTGCCTCAAAGTGCCTCCGCTCGTTCAGGAGGCCCTGCATACGTGTCGCAAAATTGTTCTACTCGTGTTGTGCGTGCCTCAAAGTGCCCCCGATCATTCAGGGCCCTGCATACGTGTTACCAAATTGCCCTGCTCGTACCGTACGTTACCCAAATATGTCAAACTCGTACGAGAGCCTTTACAGTCGTGTCTCAAGGTGGCCTACATCGGTAACGTGGGTTGATTGGCTCCGCCAATCAAAAAGTAAGAGTATTTCATGTAAAATGCCCAAGGGCAGAAAGAGGAATATGTTCCAAGTATGAAGCATGTAAAAGTAAGAGTATTAAACGATATTCCTATGGTGCAGTAAATGCGGCGCTTTGCGCCGCCCACCAATTTGTCAAAGAAAGAATAGTACCAGTATTGATTGAAAGAAAGCATTTTCGACTAAAATCATCCACACAAACTGCGCAAAGGTCACAACGACACGCGGTAACATATTCGGCACATCCTAGCGTGTCGTTGTGACCTTTGCGCAGTTTGTGTGGATGATTTTAGTGGAAAATGCTTTCTTTCAATCAATACTGGTACTATTCTTTCTTTGACAAATTGGTGGGCGGCGCAAAGCGCCGCATTTACTGCACCATAGGAATATCGTTTAATACTCTTACTTTTACATGCTTCATACTTGGAACATATTCCTCTTTCTGCCCTTGGGCATTTTACATGAAATATCGTTTATGTTGACCCGTGTTACTTCCCTTGGAGAGCTACCGTAGTCTATTGGTCGATTCGTCCACGCAACCAAAGCAATCGCTGAGTCCTTGCAGTTCTCGCCCCAAGTGGCCGGGCGCTATCTGGCGATAGCTACCCTGTACGGGCAGCCCATAGGGAACAGTCCAAGGGAAATCCTGGTGGAAGACCATAATATCGTTTCTACCGCGGCCACTTCGAGCGCCGCCAGCGCTTCTACCTCGACCGCTGGCCTCTTCTCTGCGCCCACGTGAGGATTTATTTTTTTGGATTTTGAAAATACAGGTGGTTTATATAAAAGTGAGAACGCCTACTTTTGGGCCACTGGTCTCGATCATATGTGCTTCTTGAAGAGCGTTGCACTCGACATTTTGTGACGCAAAACGACACCGTTTGCGGTTCGCTACATTTCATTATATGACATTTGCACAGTTTATCAAAAGGACTTGCAATGGAGGGCTGTCAATGCACTTACATTTGAGAACAATGACAATGGTGTTCCACATTTCTGTATGATGTTTGCCTTCAGGGTAGCCCCTCCTCTGCGCCAGAGGTTCCAGCACAATCGAAGCGGCAGCAGCGTCTCTCCAAACCTGGGCCAATTTGCCGATCTCAGCTCCAGAATTCAGGGTCTCGGTCTGGCCATGGGAAGGGGACTGAGTCAGCAGACTACGGTAGGTATTACGGTACTTTGGAGATGTGTGATGTCTTCTCTGGGTGGCCGCAAATCATTCGTAAGAAGGGGTTTTGAAACTATAACCTTCACGTGAATTTCAATTCGTGTCTCCCCGTGGCACCGTTTTGCGATTTCAATAATTGTGACTGCGTTGTTTTTATACTCCACAAACAAGCTCCGATATTAAAAAGTTGAGTTTGTATTCCGACTGACATTGCAAAGAGTTGCGTTCTTTCTGCAGAGAGTGCGAGAGTTCATCGCCCGCATTGCTCCGCTTCATGAGCCCCCGCTTCGCAAGAGGGTATTGCATTAGCAATATTGATTTCGCCCGCGATTTGGCTTTTAAAGCAAGAACATCCCTCTTTCAAGCAACGCTTTTAAAAAAATGACAAAAACTTGTAAAAGTTTTGGCAAACAATTGACAGAACACAAAAGAGCGCACTACGAGCAATCAAACCGTGTCGCACTTCTGCATGTAGCAAAGAGCGATCTTAGTGCTAGAATCGCGAGAATGGCGTTTTCTGCGGTGCGTGTTTGCGTAATTGAACAAAGTTTTGTAGCCGCATGAAAGAACACGTCGAGAGCTTTCACCTGGCGTGTCGATTGCCACTCTACGACGTAAGACGAGCGAGTTAGAGTCGTTTTGTGCTTTTGCACCTTCTAGTTACTGCAACTCGCGAAATTCGAACTTTTGAATTTCCACCAATAGGAGAGCAAATGATCAGTGAGTCGGGAACTATCCAAAAAGCTCGAGATCGTCTCTCTACGACGCAAGTTGAGCGAGTTAGAGCGATCTTAGCGTCAATATCCCGAGAATGGCGTTTCAGCGGTGCGTGTTTGCGTAATTGAACAAAGTTTTGCAGGCGCATGAAAGAGCACGTCGAGAGCTTTCACCTGGCGTGTCGATTGCCGCTCTACGACGTAAGACGAGCGAGTTAGAGCCGTTTTGCGTTTTGACTTTCGGGTTACTGTAGCGCGCGCAATTCAAATTTTTGAGTTTCGAAACCTCTTAGCGGAATGATCAGTGAGTCGAGAGCTTTCACCTGGCGTGTCGATTGCCAACTCTACGACGTAAGACGAGCGAGTTAGAGTCGTTTTGTGCTTTTGCACCTTCGAGTTACTCTAACTCGCGAAATTCAAACTTTTTAGTTTCGACCAATAGGAGAACAAATGATCAGTGAGTCGGGAGCTATCCAAAAAGCTCGAGATCGTCTCTCTACGACGCAAGTTGAGCGAGTTAGAGCGATCTTAGCGTCAAAATCCCGAGAATGGCGTTTTCAGCGGTGCGTGTTTGCGTAATTAACAAAGTTTTGCAGCCACATGAAAGAGCACGTCGAGAGCTTTCTTCTGACGTGTCGAGTGCCGCTCTACGACGTAAGACGAGCGAGTTTAGAGCCGTTTTGCGTTTTGACTTTCGGGTTACTGTAGCGCGCGCAATTCAAATTTTTGAGTTTCGAAACCTCTTAGCGGAATGATCAGTGAGTCGAGGCCTATCCGTAGAGCCCAAGACTTCCGCTCTACGACTTTCCAACGCCGAGATCTGGGAGCGTTACGGACGGACGGACGTACGTACGTACGCACGCACGCACGCACGCCGAGCTCTCGTAGGGTGTCGCCCGCCTGAGGGCGGGCGAAAAAAGTGTGGAGTATATAGCGTTTGTGCGCGAAACGCAGTAATTTGGACCGGATGGGGTTCGCGCGTGCAGCGGCCGATTTGCAAACGGTCTTTTGCGTTGGGTAGGCCTAGTAGGTGGGCAACCTGCACGAGATATGGGGTCACGCTCCGGGACCCCGTTGGCGGGAAATTCAAAAATTTAAATTTTCAAGGTACTGAAAAATGGGTTAAACAAGGTAGAACTCGAAAAGTTGCATATAATGGTATATACTATCTTTTGATATGTTGTAGTACTCGATAGGGCCGAGGGTGGAAGAAATGAATTGGATCGCTGCGGGACCCATTTTGGCGCCAAATTTGAAAAATTCGCGAATTTTGGCCCCAGGTCGACTTTGACGGGCTGCTGTGCGAGCTAGGTAGCAGCTAGAGCGGCGAAACCACTCTTGTTGCTCCTTCCCAGATGACCTCTATCGAATGAGCCATGAACGGAGAAAATTGGGCGAAACACAAAAAACTTTCTTACACTGCGACTTTTTCGACTCAGGGGTCGAATATTGCGATTTTCGCATTTCGGCGTCTATAGCGCTCGAATGCGTTGCCGAATCGTTCCAAAAGTGGTTTCAAACGATTCTGCGCTTAAATCTGGCCCAGAAAAGTACTTTTGAAAAATTTGCAGAGCTACAGTATCCCTGCCGCGTCGGTTTGAATTTTGGGCGTCGGGTCGACTTTGCCAATATTATGCTCGATTTCGGGGTTTTAGGGGGCGCTGATTACGAATTTGGCATCCGTTCAGTGTTTAGAGGTTGTTTGAACATAACCTATGACAAATTTGCATGCTACCGTACCTCAAGTGAAAAATTTCGGTTCCTGGAGTCCAGAAGAAGTTAGGGGTGTTGCATGTCGATTCCGGGGTTTTCGGGGGCGCTAATCCCGAATTCGGCATTCGTTTTGCACTCCGATACGTCAGCAGGCCAAATCAGCATAGGAGTCACTATGCGTAGGAGTTGAAATTTGTGGAGTGTACTGCGTCCCCCGGACGACTTGCCTGGTTCTTGGAAATTTATGTTTCAATATTCGCGCGCTTTGCAGAGTGGCATGGCGCCACCCATTGGTCGCGGCGTGGGCAGAGGCAAAACCACTCCCCCAACCAACGTGGAAAGCAAGCCGAAAGCGGAAGTCTGTTCTGCAGAGTTTTGTTTTATAATTTTGTGTTGCAGTGCAAAATATAAATTGAATTAAATTAGGAAGCGCCCGCCCGCCGACCTATGTGCAACTTCGGCGACGCCTATGACAAGGCGGATGAGAGCGGTACCACATTTTATTTTCGGTGTAAAATAAATGAAAATACGCATTTCCGAATTATAGAGGAGCCACGATTTTTCGGCGCCGCCTCTTCAGACGAGTGGGACCGCTCCCTACTTGAGCGCGAGCGCGAGGCTAGACAGGGTTAGTGTCTTGTCGACATTTTGTCAGATTGTGGTTTGCGCTTTTACCGAATATTTTGTATACAGAACCTTCCATTGATGAGGAACCGTCGGTGTCAGCGCCGTCCGATCGACCGGATCTTCAGAGCATGTGGGAAGCGGCTGGAAGAAGAGGTATGATGATCCAGCGAGTTCTGTGACTCCATGTGATCGGCGCTATATCGAAACTGCAAGTGTTTTACTGTGTCACCTCCCTCACTCTCTCCCTCCCCTCGGCTTTCTCCCCCTCCCTCCCTCTCCCCCCTCCCTCCCTCCCTCCCTCTCCCCCTCTTCCCTCTCTCCTTCTCTCCGTCCCCCTCCCTCCCCCCCCCCTTCCCCCCCCCCCTCCCCTCCCACTCCTTCCCTCCCTCCCCCCCTCCCTCCACTCCTTCCCTCCCTCCCTCCCCATCTACCGTATCTACATCATCCATAGGTCTGTGCGGCAAGCTGGTCCACGTGTTCGGCGAGCGCGACGCCCAGTCGGCCGGCACTCCCGAGCTGCTGCTCAACAAGCCGCTCGGTTGCACCAAGTGCGAGTTCAACGGCAGCTGGGTCATCTGCGACGAGGGAAATCAAGCGGTATTGTGGTTTTCGTTCAAATAAGGAGTTACAGTATCCAACTCGACTTGAGTGTGTTACAATGTGCTTCAGGTGAAGATCTACGGGGAGAGATTCGAGCCCCAACTGTTGATTCGCAAAGACGAGGAGAATCGCGACCTCAGGAGCCCCGCCGCCGTCGGTAGGTGGTCCCTGTGCGATTCCTTCTATTGCGCGACTGACATCGAACGAATCGGAAAAAGTTCGGAGAGGGATATATTCGGACAAACGACATAAATCCTTATTCGGGCATTAGAAAGGTTCGGACAAAGGCGCTCTCGTAGCTCGCGAATCGCTGTCTTTATGTGAAAAGTGCCTATTCGGCCACGAAAAGGTTCGGACAAGGATGCTCTGTCCGAAATGCCAGAACTTTCTTTACGTCAGCCATTCCTGGTTTTGCAGCATCTTGTCTGCGCTAGTCGGACTGAGACAGTCAGTCGTGCAAGCACAACGCCCTGTATCATTTCCTGTTCAAGCGACGGTGAACGAGGGCCGCACGCTGCTGCTGAAGACCCGTGACAAGTTGATGCACTTCGACCTGAGAGCGGCCTCCGCTAGCAGTCTGCCCACAAGGACCATCGCCCGAGGCGCCAATTTCTACGGTGTGGAAATGATGTGGAACCTGTATGGATTGGTTTAGAAAACTTGGCTTGTGAAATTTCGGTGAAGATCAAGCAGAATTCCGGAGTTCTCGTGAAAATTACTACTGTGGTGCGCGGTTCTCAGCTCTACCACCGTACATACCTCACTCAATATGGGCCCAGCTTTCGAGACTAGGTATGACGATTTGATTGGCAACGTTTGCGCTCGCGCGAAAACCTTTGCCGTGTGTATAGAATTCGAACTCCTCTCGACTATACCCAACGATTACCAATTTCCTTCTTTGTTCTGCTCCTGTGTCCCCCTCTTTTTAGAAATTGGCACAAGACTCCTACAATGTTCTTTTTTTGCATAAAAGCTTTGTAGGTCTGGCGGCGCCCGACGACGACTCGGCGGCGACTCTGGTCGACGCGGCGACGGGTCGCGGCGCCGTTCTCAAGCTGTACGACGTTCGACAGACGAAGACGCCCAAACTGGTGGTCACATACGATCAGCTGATTCGCAAGTCGGAACCTTTCCATGGCGATCCCGACAAGCCTCCCAAGCCGAGGTTCATGGACGCCCAAGGGGATCTCTGCGTCATCACTGATTTGGGTGCGTCGTCGTCGCCGTCGCCGTCGTCGTCGTAGTCACCGTCGTCGTCGTCGTCAGTGGTCGTCGTCGTTGTCGCGTACTCAGTTTCACCACTCTTCTCTCTAGGTTGGAATCGGGTCTACGTTCTGAAGCTGTCGACGGGGGAGCTGCTGAGTCATTTCGGCGACGAGCGCAACATGTTCCGACTCGTCTCGGGCGTCCGCATCGACGGCAGGGGCAATCTGGTGATTGGGGACGCTGTCAGCTACAAAATCGCCGTGAGTGATACGGTAGCAATGGTTGGATCTGTAAGTATCGATGGGAGAATCTGGTTGGGTAGTCTTAGTCTCCCCTCTGCCCTCTGTCAATGACTCCCCTCTGCCCGAAAAGTACGCGTGAAGGGCCACAACCTGTGACCTTGACCAGATTTGATACTATGCATGATGAATACAACGTCCCATCTCAAACCCCTGCAAGACCACCGCAGCTGTCCCATTCCGGACTCTTGCAGCAATCCCATTCCAGACCACTGCAGCTGTCTCATTCCAGACCTCTGCAGCTGTCTCATTCCAGACAATACGTGTAACCGGGGGGGGGGGGGGGTACCCCCCCCCCCCCCTAGCCGAAAGTGTACCCCCCCCCCCCCCCCCCCAGGTACCCTCCTCCCGCGTTCCCCAAAAGACCCCCCTAGAATTTCAAAAATTTTTGCCTGCGGCGCTATATTTTGGACGTTTTTGACCAAAATTAAGCGATTTTTGGCACTTGGCCCTTTTTTTGCAAAATTTTCTTATTGTTTGGTACTTTTTTGGTAAAATTTTTAGGCCGTTTGACCCCCCTCCAGGGGCCTCCCATTGTCCCATTCCAGACCTTTGCAGCTGTCCCATTCCAGACCCCTGCAGCTGTCCCATTCCAGACCTCTGCAACTGTCCCATTCCACACCCCTGCAGCTGTCCCATTCCAGACCCCTGCAACTGTCCCATTCCACACCCCTGCAACTGTCCCATTCCAGACCCCTGCAACTGTTCCATTCCACACCCCTGCAGCTGTCCCATTCCAGACCCCTGCAGGTTGTCCCATTCCAGACCCCTGCAGCTGTCCCATTCCAGACCCCTGCAGCTGTCCCATTCCAGACCCCTGCAACGGTCCCATTCCACACCCCTGCAGCTGTCCCAGTCCAGACCACTGCAACTGTCCCATTCCACACCCCTGCAACTGTCCCATTCCAGACCTCTGCAACTGTCTCATTCCTCACCCCTGCAGCTGTCCCATTCCAGACCACTGCAGCTGTCCCATCCCATTCCAGACACCTGCAGCTGTCCCATCCCATTCCAGACACCTGCAGCTGTCCCATTCCACACCCCTGCAGCTGTCCCATTCCAGACCTCTGCAACTGTCCCATTCCACACCCCTGCAGCTGTCCCATTCCAGACCCCTGCAACTGTCCCATTCCACACCCCTGCAGCTGTCCCATTCCAGACCCCTGCAACTGTCCCATTCCACACCCCTGCAGCTGTCCCATTCCACACCCCTGCAGCTGTCCCATTCCAGACCTCTGCAACTGTCCCATTCCACACCCCTGCAGCTGTCCCATTCCAGACCCCTGCAACTGTCCCATTCCACACCCCTGCAGCTGTCCCATTCCAGACCTCTGCAACTGTCCCATTCCACACCCCTGCAGCTGTCCCATTCCAGACCCCTGCAACTGTCCCATTCCACACCCCTGCAACTGTCCCATTCCACACCCCTGCAGCTGTCCCATTCCAGACCACTGCAGCTGTCCCATCCCATTCCAGAGCCCTGCAGCTGTCCCATTCCAGATCTCTGCAACTGTCCCATTCCAGACCACTGCAACTGTCTCATTCCAGACCCCTGCAGCTGTCCCATTCCAGACCTCTGCAACTGTCCCATTCCAGACCTCTGCAACTGTCTCATTCCAGACCCCTGCAGCTGTCCCATTCCAGACCACTGCAGCTGTCCCATCCCATTCCAGACACCTGCAGCTGTCCCATCCCATTCCAGACACCTGCAGCTGTCCCATTCCACACCCCTGCAGCTGTCCCATTCCAGACCTCTGCAACTGTCCCATTCCACACCCCTGCAGCTGTCCCATTCCAGACCCCTGCAACTGTCCCATTCCACACCCCTGCAGCTGTCCCATTCCAGACCCCTGCAACTGTCCCATTCCACACCCCTGCAGCTGTCCCATTCCAGACCCCTGCAACTGTCCCATTCCACACCCCTGCAGCTGTCCCATTCCAGACCTCTGCAACTGTCCCATTCCACACCCCTGCAGCTGTCCCATTCCAGACCCCTGTAACTGTCCCATTCCACACCCCTGCAACTGTCCCATTCCACACCCCTGCAGCTGTCCCATTCCAGACCACTGCAGCTGTCCCATCCCATTCCAGACCCCTGCAGCTGTCCCATTCCAGACCTCTGCAACTGTCCCATTCCACACCCCTGCAGCTGTCCCATTCCAGACCCCTGCAACTGTCCCATTCCACACCCCTGCAACTGTCCCATTCCAGACCCCTGCAACTGTCCCATTCCAGACCCCTGCAACTGTCCCATTCCACATCCCTGCAGCTGTCCCATTCCAGACCCCTGCAGGTTGTCCCATTCCAGACCCCTGCAGCTGTCCCATTCCAGACCCCTGCAGCTGTCCCATTCCAGACCACTGCAGCCGTCCCATCCCATTCCAGACACCTGCAGCTGTCCCATTCCAGACCCCTGCCGCTGTCCCATTCTGGACCCCTGCAGCTGTAAGGTAGGTTGAAGTTACATCAACGTCTACTCATATTGCAGCTGTTCGACCAGAAGGGCCACCGTGGGAGCGAGATCCAGCTGGAGATGCCCTCGGGCAAAAAGAATGCTCCTATCAGGGACCTCTTCGTGTCAGATCTCCATCTGACGAAGGATGCCGAGCTCTTCTTCTGTACTAGGTCCGGAGCCGAGGGCGCCCCGCAGCTGGCCTACGTTTATCGACTACAGGGTGGCACGCTAGAGGACTTGGCGAGAAGCGGTGTTTAGCGGAGTCGTGGTACAAGCGTGTGATAGGTGTAAGAGTGGAAAGGTTGGCTGGAAGGTGGATGTGTAGCAGATCGATAGTTTCTTCTGGAGTTGCTCGCGCAGTTGGAATCGAGTACCGTAATCAAAAGCAATGCGAATTGTGGCATGGCAGAAAGATGTCACGACGCACTGTGTTTGTCACAAAAGCCTGGTAAGCACTTCTAATACATGATTGCCCAGCGGAAAACGGTGCAAAAATTGTACCTACCTGCACCGTTGTCGAAGTCACAGGTTATGGTATCTCGAATCGGCCAACCTATCCACGCAGCAGAATGACTAAAACAGCTGTCGACCGCAACGTGAACGTCGCAAACGTTTCGTTATCGCATATTGACTCGCGCCAATTGCCGCCCTCCTTCGTATCGTGTAACTCGCGAGTCGCGAAGCGAGCTTGACTTTCTGTTCCGTGTGTTTTCTTTGGTTGTTTTCAAAGTGTTCCCTCCAATGAGTTAATAGGAATATCATCGCTCTTGGTGCTTTGTTGTTGCCCGTGCGTCTATCGTCGCTCTGTTTCTGCAAACGTGTGGAGCCAGTACACGGTTCGTTTTCTTTCGGTCGAGTTGGTGATTGGTCGAAATCGCACCACAACCCCTACCAGTATCGGAATCTGTCATGGGGTATTTGCGAGTTATACATTGTATGAGCAGATTTAGATTGTCAAGGCAACTCTAACACGTGAGCGCAATTTTGCATTTTATCACACGCCGTCTAACGATGAACAGGCCGGATTTGAGACAGCTAGTCGGGACTAGTGGTGGTACGGTATTGGATTTTGTCATTGCATGACAAATAGAATTGGGTCGAATTTCATAAAATATGCAACTTTAGGGATTACGGTCCAACCGGTTTTCGAATTTGAACTGAGCGGAACAGGAAAGGGTTTGCCTACGGGCTGTACAAAGAATGAGAGCGACGGCTCTTATATCGTCTGCAACACCGGACGGCATACGGTAAGAAATTACTACTAAGGGTGCCACATGTCACGAAGAAACCACTTCAGGTCGAGGTTTTCTTATCCGAGTTGATGCACCGACGTACGATAGGCGGCCGCCAGTTCCACCAGCCGTCTGGCGCGGGTTGGAGCTGTTTTTTTCACCCGGCCTCAGCCGGGCGAACCCCTACGAGAGCTTTTCGTCCGTGCGTTCGTGCGTGCGTGCGTCACGCTCTTATATCTCAGCGTTGAAAAGTCGTAGGAAGGCGGTCTTGGACTTTATGGATAGGTCTCGACTCACTGGTAATGTCGCTAAGAGACTTCGAAATTCAAAAGTTTGAATTGCGCGCGCTACAGTGACCCGAAGGTCAAAACGGAAAACGGCTGTAACTCGCTCGTCTTACGTCGTAGAGCGGCGCGCGATAGGTCAACTAAAAGGTCTCGACGTGCGCTTTCGTTTGGCATTAAAACTTTTGTTAATTACGCAAACACGCATTACGGAAAACGCCATTCTCGCGTTTTTAACGCAAAAATCGCTCTAACTCGCTCAGCGTGCGTCGTACGGAGACGATCTTGGGTTGGTTGGATAGCTCTCGACTCACTGATCATTTGTTCTTCTATTGGTCGAAACTCAAAAGTTTGAATTTCGGGAGCTACAGTAACCCAAAGGTTTAAAACGCAAAACTTACCTAACTCGCTCGTCTTCCGTCATAGAGAGACGATCTTGAGTTCATTGAATAGGTTACGGCACACTAATAATTCCGTTAAGAGAAGTCGAAATTCGAAAGTTTGAATTGCGCGCGCTACAGTAACCCGAAGGTCCAAAACGCAAAACGGCTCTAACAGGCTCGTCTTACGTCGTAGAGCGGCGTGCAATAGGTCAACTAAAAGGTCTCGACGTGCTCTTTCACTTGGCGTAAAAATTTTGTTAATTACGCAAACACGCACCACGAAAAGCGACATTCTTGCGTTTTTTCGCCCGCCCTCAGGCGGGCGACACCCTACGAGAGCTCGGCGTGCGTGCGTACGTCTGTGCGTCTGTGCGTCCGTAACGCTCTCAGATCTCGGCGTTGGAAAGTCGTAGAGCGGAGATCTTGGGCTCTACTGATAGATCTCGACTCACTGATCATTCAGCTAAGAGGTTTCGAAATTCAAAAGTTTGAATTGCGCGCGCTGCAGCACCCCGAAGGTCAAAACGCAAAACGGCTCTAGCTCGCTCGTGGTACGTCGTAGAGCGGCAATCGACATGTCAGGTAAAAGCTCTCGACGTGCTCTTTCATGCGGCTGCAAAACTTTGTTCAATTACGCAAACACGCACCGCTGAAAACGCCATTCTCGGGATTTTGACGCTAAGATCGCTCCAACTCGCTCAACTTGCGTCGTAGAGAGACGATCTCGAGCTTTTTGGATAGCTCCCGACTCACTGATCATTTGTTCTCCCATCGGTTAAAATTCAAAAGTTTGAATTTCGCGAGTTACAGTAACTCGAACGTGCAAAAGCACAAAACGGCGCTAACTCGCTCGTCTTACGTCGTAGAACGGCAATCGACACGCCAGGTGAAAGCTCTCGGCGTGCTTTTTCATGCGGCTGCAAAACTTTGTTCAATTACGCAAACACGCACTGCTGAAACGCCATTCTCGGGATTTTGACGCTAAGATCGCTCTAACTCGCTCAACTTGTGTCCTATAGAGACGATCTCGAGCTTTTTGGATAGCTCCCGACTCACTGATCATTTGTTCTCCCATTGGTGGAAATTCAAAAGTTTGAATTTCGCGAGTTACAGTAACTCGAAGGTGCAAAAGCACAAAACGGCGCTAACTCGCTCGTCTTATGTCGTAGAACGGCAATCGACACGCCAGGTGAAAGCTCTCGGCGTGATCTTTCATGCGGCTACAAAACTTTGTTCAATTACGCAAACACGCACCGCAGAGAACGCCATTCTCGCGATTTTAACACTAAGATCGCTCTTTGCTACATGCAGAAGTGCGACACGGTTTGATTGCTCGTAGTGCGCTCTTTTGTGCTCTGTCAATTGTTTGCCAAAACTTATACAAGTTTTTGTCACTTTTTAAAAAGCGTTGCTTGAAAGAGGGATGTTCTTGCTCCAAAAGCCAAATCGCGGGCGAAATCAATATTGCTAATGCAATACCCTCTTGCGAAGCGGGGGCTCATGAAGCGGAGCATGCGGGCGATGAACTCTCGCACTCTCTGCAGAAAGAACGCAACTCCTTGCAACGTCAGTCAGAATACAAACTCAACTTTTTAATACCGGAGCTTGTTAGCATAGAAATCGCTCTAACTCGCTCAGCGTGCGTCGTAGAGAGACGGTCTTGAGTTGCTGGATAGCTCTTGACTCACTGATCATTTGTTCTTCTATTGGTCGAAACTCAAACGTTTGAATCTCGCGAACTACAGTAACCCAAAGGTTCAAACAACAAATCGGCTCTAACTCGCTCGTCTTACGTTGTAGAGCGGCATTCGTTCGACCGTTTGAAAGCTTACGTTGAGGCAGTTGTTGAACACTCATCCCTAAAGAAATACTTTTGTTTTTTTAAACCCTTGTCTTACGAACAACTTTGTCTGCTAAAAAAAGTAATCCCGGGCGATTCCAATGTTGCCTTGCAACAACCGCTCAGAAATGCGTGTGTCTTGCTCAAAAAAAATAATCCCGGGCGATCCCAATGTTGCCCTGCAAGAACCCCTCAGAAAGGAGCGTGTCAGAAGTAGCGCATGAATAGTGGACTCCGGGCGGGGGCGCGTCATATCGGAAAGGCTTCGAAATACTTTACAAAAGTATCCACTCTTTTACTCTTCCACTTTAAAACACTCACAAACCACTCTGTATTAATAAAACAACTCAACTTTTTTAAAACAGCTTGTTTCAGTTTTAACAAAATTGCGTTGGAAGCGTCAATTATTACAACTTCCGTTTTAGTGCCAGTGGATGAAGGCAGACTCCTGCTGGTGAAGAACACGTCGAATTTGGCTCTGGTCGATCTGAGGACTTCTGACGTGGAAATTACGGTCAAGGGGCAGAATTTCTATGGTGAGAGAAACGGCAGACTGATGTTTCTGCCCCTCCCTCCCCTCCCACCCTCTCCCTCCCTCCTTCACTGCTTCCCCCTCCCTCCCCTACCCCCCCCCCCCCTCTCGTCCACCATAACGCCACTGCAGCCCATTGTTTCACATACATATGTATTCGCGTGAACAGCCTTGCATTGCAATGACGTTTCAAACTGTTCCTTTTCTGTTTTCAGGTCTAGCGGTCACCCGACACTACTACGCCGTCTCAATCGAGGACGCCTTTATCGGTTCCGGATCCGTCATTCGCATCTACGATCTCAGGAATCCAGTTCACTGCTGCCTTTCTCACCCCTTCGACAGAATACTCAAAGCTGCGGGGTTGGCCAGCGACGACGATAGAGTGAGATCGAGGCCGAGATTTTTGGACGCTGTCGAAAATTTGCTGGTGGTCACCGATTTGGGAGACGGTGGGTTGATTGTGGTAGTTTTGGTGAGGGTAGCAATGTTTCGCTCCGCCTTAGCCAACCGACACACTAGTAGAGCTCGACGCGCGTGCGTGCGTCTGTTCGTCACGCTCTCATCTCGATGGGTGGGTTGAGAGTCGACAAATACTCTGGGCGCCCTACCGTAATCGAATGGCTCTGAAATTCGCTCTGCCGTGGGGGTGTCCAATTAGAAGCCCAATATTGCGCCGTTTCTTGCTCTGTCTAATGCCGAATCCACCGCAAACGATATTTGCGCTCTTCGGCGTGTCGATCCTTTCGCCACCGTATGCCCACTACAGTATACCCTGCGTACCGTCATTCAATACCTCCCTCCCTCCACCACAGGCGTCCAGAAAGTCTATGCGGTGTCTCTGGAGGAGGGCGTCCTGCTGAGTCACTTCGGTGGAACGGGACAGTTCAAGTTCGTCTCAGGGGTCAGAATCGACGGCGCAGGCAATGTGCTCATTGGTGATGCCAAGAACAGTTCTGCCACTGTGAGTGACTGATTGTTGTGTTGAGAGCAACGTGTGTACCGGGTCTTTCGAAACTCCAGATCCCCCTGCCACAGTGCGCTGTGTAAAAGGTAGCGAAGTCATACTTGCACACATGGTAGCCTAATGTCTTCACAACTCGGATGCAAAAATTCAGCACTCTATCTCAACTCACTCGCAAATGCGAGCGCGAAATGCAAAATCGGTCGCGGTTGCTCCTCCTCCTCCTGGAGGCCATCACCGTGGAGAAGAAGGGGGCCATCAGCAGAAGCATGATTGACAACCCAACTTTGATTGTTTGCTACGCAAGATTGGTGCAAGCTACGAAGTCGTTCTTGCGTCATTTTGAAGCTTATTGTGCCCCCTTTCAAATGCTATTTTGCAAGCCGCAATATCGCACCCATGCGCGAGCCACAGCCGCCCAAAGGTGGCTCGACCGTCAATTTTGACCGATTTTGCGTTTCGTGCTCGCATTTATGCGTGGGTTGAGATGGAGTGCTGAATTTTTGCATCCGAGTTGTGAAGACACTAGGCTACCATGTGTGCAAGTATGACTTCGTTACCTTCTACACAGCGTGCTGTGGGTGGGGGTCTGGAGTTTGGAAAGACCCGGTACACATCTGATTAGCTTAGCACTATACACTTCTGGCTGACGTATACAACTTGTACGTTTTGTAATCGTGTAGTTTACATCCTATTCATTACATTACAGCTATTCGACTGTGCCGGCAATACTCTGGGCGTCGTAACGGGCCCGCCGAAAGCTCTGGGTTTCGTCTCGGATTTGCACCTCACCAACAGTGGCCAACTGATGGCCTGCGATAGGACCGGAGACGTGTGTCGCCTTTTCCAGTTGCACAATTGACACCGAGATGTGACGTTGACTGACAGTACCCTCAAAGGTGCTTTGTTTCCAATTGTATTTTCGCGCATAGTGAGAGTCCGGCCTCAGCCGCGCGATAACCGTAGGCTAGCTCGATGCGCGACTGTATGTACGCGACTGTGTGTGCGCGGCGCTTGTATCCAGTTCTCACAATCATATTATCTCCCACATTCTAGAACGGAAAATAGCTACAATTTGGTGCAAAGGCCCCCGATCTTCACAATAAACACATCAATCACTGTTCAATTCGAAGACATGTCGACAGCACTTCGCAGCGACAAGCAATGGTCGTTCGCTAAGAACGAATGCCTCATCGAATAACAGCGCATCGTTGAACAACTAATTTTACTTCTTCTGTCCTTCTGCAAGTCTCTAGTGGCTGCCAGTAATTTCTACTCCTTCCACAGTCGGTTCAGAAGAGTTCCTCCCACGAAGGCCATATCCACGCCTTTCAAACAAAGTTAAACTGACGCAAACGGGCACAAAATACAAGCAAATGTGCAGTATGACAGAGCGCAAAACATTCACGAACCGAGCACGAAACCGCTTCCTCCGGCCACGGCCGAGCCAATGCCGCCGCTGAGCAGCACCATCCGGTCCACGAACAGCTGAGGGCGATTGAAGCGCAGTCGGTAGCACCTGGGATCGACTTTTTATACTCCACAACAAGCTCCAGTATTAAAAAGTGGAGTTTGTATTCTGACTGACATTGCACAGAGTTGCATTCTTTCCGCAGAGAGTGCGAGAGTTCATCGCCCGCATGCTCCGCTTCATGAGCCCCCCCCCCCCCTTCGCAAGAGGGTATTGCATTAGCAATATTGATTTCGCCCGCGATTTGGCTTTTAGAGCAAGAACGTCCCTCTTTCAAGCAACGCTTTTTAAAAAGTGACAAATACTTGTAAAAGTTTTGGCAAACAATTGACAGAGCACAAAAGCGCACACTACGAGCAATAAAACCGTGTCGCACTTCTGCATATAGCAAAGAGCGAGCGATCTTAGTGTTAAAATCGCGAGAATGGCGTTTTCTGCGGTGCGTGTTTGCGTAATTGAACAAAGTTTTGTAGCCGCATGAAAGAACACGTCGAGAGCTTTCACCTGCCGTGCCGATTGCCACTCTACGACGTAAGACGAGCGAGTTAGAGCCGTTTTGTGCTTTTGCACCTTCTAGTTACTGTAACTCGCGAAATTCAAACTTTTGAATTTCCACCAATGGGAGAGCAACTGATCAGTGAGTCGGGAGCTATCCAAAAAGCTTGAGATCGTCTCTCTACGACGCAAGTTGAGCGAGTTAGAGCGATCTTAGCGTCAAAATCCCGAGAATGGCGTTTCAGCGGTGCGTGTTTGCGTAATTGAACAAAGTTTTGCAGCCGCATGAAAGGGCACGTCGAGAGCTTTCACCTGGCGTGTCGATTGCCGCTATACGACGTAGGACGAACGAGTTAGAGCCGTTTTGTGCTTTTGCACCTTCGAGTTACAGTAACTCGCGAAATTCAAACTTTTGAATTTCAATCGATGGGAGAACAAGTGATCAGTGAGTCGGGAGCTATCCAAAAAGCTCGAGATCGTCTCTCTAGACACAAGTTGAGCGAGTTGGAGCAATCTTAGCGTCAAAACCCCCGAGAATGGCGTTTTCAGCGGTGCGTGTTTGCGTAATTGAAGAAAGTTTTGTAGCCGCATGAAAGAGCACGTCGAGAGCTTTCACCTGACGTGTCGATTGCCGCTCTACGACGTAAGACGAGCGAGGTAGAGCCGTTTTGCGTTTTGACCTTCGGGTTACTGTAGCGCGCGCAATTCAAACTTTTGAATTTCGAAACCTCAGCTGAATGATCAGTGAGTCGAGACCTATCCGTAGAGCCCAAGATCTCTGCTCTACGACTTTCCAACGCCGAGATCTGAGAGCGTTACGCACGCACGGACGGACGGACGTACGTACGCACGCACGCCGAGCTCTCGTAGGGTGTCGCCCGCCTGAGGGCGGGCGAAACAACCTGTTTTAAAAAAGTTGAGTTGTTTTATGAATACAGAGTGGTTTGTGAGTGTTTTAAAGTGGAAGAGTAAAAGAGTGGATACTAAATTTGTAAAGTATTTCGAAGCCTTTCCGATATGACGCGCGCCCGCCCAGAGTCCACTATTCATGCGCTACTTCTGACACGCGCCTTTCTGAGGGGTTCTTGCAGGGCAACATTGGGATCGCCCGGGATTATTTTTTTTGAGCAAGACACACGCATTTCTGAGCGGTTGTTGCAAGGCAACATTGGAATCGCCCGGGATTACTTTTTTTAGCAGACAAAGTTGTTCGTAAGACAAGGGTTTAAAAAAACAAAAGTATTTCTTTAGGGATGAGTGTTCAACAACTGCCTCAACGTAAGCTTTCAAACGGTCGAACGAATGCCGCTCTACAACGTAAGACGAGCGAGTTAGAGCCGATTTGTTGTTTGAACCTTTGGGTTACTGTAGTTCGCGAGATTCAAACGTTTGAGTTTCGACCAATAGAAGAACAAATGATCAGTGAGTCAAGAGCTATCCAGCAACTCAAGACCGTCTCTCTACGACGCACGCTGAGCGAGTTAGAGCGATTTCTGTGCTAGAAACGCGAGAATGTCGCTTTCCGTGGTGCGTGTTTGCGCAATTAACAAATTTTTCACGTCGAGTGAAAGAGCACGTCGAGACCTTTTAGTTGACCTATCGCACGGCGCTCTACGACGTAAGACGAGCGTGTTAGAGCCGTTTTGCGTTTTGGACCTTCAGGTTACTGTAGCGCGCGCAATTTAAACTTTTGAATTTCGACTTCTCTTAACGGAATTATCAGTGTGCCGAAACCTATTCAACGAACTCAAGATCGTCTCTCTATGACGGAAGACGAGCGAGTTAGATAAGTTTCGCGTTTTAAACCTTTGGGTTACTGTAGCTCCCGAAATTCAAACTTATGAGTTTCGACCAATAGAAGAACAAATGATCAGTGAGTCGAGAGCTATCCAACCAATCCAAGATCGTCTCCCTACGACGCACGCTGAGCGAGTTAGAGCGATTTCCGCGTTAAAACGCGAGAATGTCGCTTTTCGTGTTGCGTGTTTACGTAATTAAGAAAACTTTTAATGCCAAACGAAAGAGCACGTCGAGACCTTTTAGTTGACCTATCGCGCGCCGCTCTACGACGTAAGACGAGCGAGTTAGAGCCGTTTTCCGTTTTGGCCTTCGGGTTACTGTAGCGCGCGCAATTCAAAGTTTTGAATTTCGAAGTCTCTTAGCGACACTACCAGTGAGTCGAGACCTTTCCGTAGAGTCCAAGATCGCCTTCCTTCGACTTTCCAACGCCGAGATATGAGAGCGTGACATACGAAAGGACGGACGGACGGACGGACGCACGCACGCACGATAAGCTCTCGTAGGGGTTCGCCCGGCTGAGGCCGGGCGAAAAAAGTGTTGGAGTATATAGCGATTGTGCGCGAAACGCAGAAACTTTGAGTCAACGGCGTTCGCGCGTGAAGCAGCCGATTTGCAAACGGTCTTTTGCGTTGGGTAGGCCTAGTGGGTGGGCAACCTGCACGACATATGGGGTCACGCTGCGGGACCCCGTTGGCGGGAAATTCAAAAATTTAAATTTTCAAAGTACTGAAAAAGTTGCATATAATGGTATACACTATCTTTTGATATGTTGTAGTACTCGATAGGGCCGAGGGTGGAAAAAATGAATTGGATCGCTGCGGGACCCAATTTGGCGCCAAATTTGACAAATTCGCGATTTTTCGCTGTTTTCCGACTTTGACGGTTTGCTGTGCGCGATAGGTAGCAGCTAGAGCCGCGAGACCGCTTTTGTTGCTCCTTCCCAGATGTCCTCTATCGAATGAGCCATGAACGGAGAAAATCGGTTGAGACACAAAAAACTTATCTTGGTGCAACTTTTTTGACTCCGGGGTCAAAGATTGCGCTTTTCGCGTTTCAGCGTCTGTAGCGCTCGAATGCGTTGCCGAATCGGTTCAAATGTGATTTCAAACGATTCTACGTTAAAATCTGTCCAGAAAAGAGCTTTTGGCAGATTTGCAGAGCTACAGTAACCCTGCCGCGTCCATTTGAATATTGGGTGTCGGGTCGACTTTCGCGATATTATACACGATTTCGGGGTTTTCGGGGGCGTTGATTACGAATTTGGCATTCGTTTAGCGTTTAGATGATGTTTGAACGTACCTGTGAAATTTGCATGCTACCGTAACCCAAGTACAGAATTTCGGTTCCCGGAGTCGGTAGGAAGATAGGGGTGTTTTATGTCGATTCTGGGGTATTCTGGGATGTAGATCACGAATTCGGCATTACTTTTATGATTGAGAGTGTCAGGAGGCCACAACCGCAGAGGAGTCACCGTGCGTAGTAGTTCAACTTTGTGGAGTATACTGCGTCCCCCAGACGACTTGCCTGGTCCACTGAGCACTCTCACTCAATTGCACTACACACGGATCAATCGCTGCATCACACCTGTCGAAGACCTCGACGCGCTGCATGTTGCGCGTGGCGGCCCAGCCGGCCACTGGGCCCAGAACCAGACCCGTGAGGGCCCCATACAGACCCCCCTGGGTCATAGCCCTCACTAAGGCGTCCTGGTCCCTTTGGCCGTCGACCAGGGCCGCCTTCAGGGGTCCCAACACTGATCCCAGCAGGGTGCCCACCTCCACGGTCTTGCAGGTGATGTGGATGGTCAGCTCGAGACGGGGGCGGGGCACCTGACAGAGGGGAGGGATACTGTAGCTCTTTTGTGGATAGGCCATCGTTACTTCTCGCGTCAACTCGTAGGTCTGGTACCTGTAGCAATTCCAAGTCGGTCTGCCGAAAACCGGCTAGGTTCTTCAACCAAATGAGGCTCATGACTTCCAGAAGTGAAGATGATCCGCCAGAGGTAGCTGCAGTGCAGGAGGGCTGATACGAAAGGAAACGCCGATTCGAAGACAGTGAAGCGATCGTTGTCAGGCAAGGTATTGGAAAACGGCCGTACCGTTCCGTACTGAAATACCCACGTGCTTTGAAAAACGATTCTTTCGATACAAGTGGAAGCTCAGCGACGAAGTCAAACCCGGCGTACAGGCAACGAAATACCACGCAAACAAGCAAGCACCGCGCAGCGACACGACATAGACGCACCTCCTACCTACTGACTGGTTAGCTGGCTGTCAACGATCGAATTTTCCATTAGGGTCACGTATGAAGCAACGTTGTCACGCGAACATGTCCAGTCTATGAGTCTACCTACCGTACAATACGTTGATCCAGTTCACTTATTCAAGAGGCGGCGACGGAGGGAACGACGACGGCGCGACTGGGCTCCGTCTTGTAGCAGTAGTGGTAGGAGGAGCGCACGAGAACGTAAGGGAAGCAGGACTCCAGCACGTCCACCGTCAGCCAGGGCGACTCTTCCACGATCTGTGTAAAAGCGAGACGATAAGTATTGAATAAGAGACTTTGCTAAGATAGCGGGATACGGTAGCGCATACGGGCTCGGCCCCTACCTCGTCCAGTAGTAAGTAGATGGACTCCCGGTTCTTGATCGACTCCTTCTCCCCCTCCTCCATGGACATGCGCAGAAGGGAGCTGGCCGACAACTGAAGGAGAGAGAGAGGGAACAGAAATGGAACAGTGCCGACTCCGAAAGTTGACGATTACAGTAGCGCCACGCCGAGGCTGGGTTCGATTCAATTCCAAAACATAACCCAGTGATAGGGGCGACATCATCCGTTCCATCCCGCCTGCGACGCTGACGCGCACCAAGTCCTCTCCAAGTACATGCAACTACAGTACTCTACAGTGTTCCAAAGTCAATGAGCCCACCGCCAGGAACTCCTTCATGCGATCAGTGGCGTCCCCTCTGGCGTGCATGGTGAAGAGGGCGCCGCAGATGGTGTTCACCGCACGGGCCAGACAATGGCCGTTGTTCAGGTGCGCTGCAACCACCATTCGTTATACGGTAGGTGTGCTTCAAACCAAAGAGAAAACACGGAGGCGGGTTACGCAAATATCGACTACAGACAGTTTCTAGCCAGTGCGCGAGTTGCCTTCGCAGCCACAGGTGGCACACAATTGAGAGACCGTAACCGTACATACACACACCATGAACCAACCTCCAATGGACGCCTTGAAGAAGGAGAGCTCGGACTTGGCTAACTTCGGCAGTGAAACGGCCACGAACACCACCAGGAGGCAGCTCAGCTGGTAGTCCTCGTCTGGACTCACACCGCGGTCGGCCGCTGACAGATAGATAATTTGCACGAATTTATACTCCAAATCCAAAATCATGCCCCAAAAGCCACTCTGCAGAAAGCGTACCTTGGCTCTGATGCGCCCTGATGGCGCTAACGAGCGAGGCGTCCACAGCGCAGTCGATTCCCGCCGCCGAGCACATCTCGTATGCCGCCTGAAGTGGATTACAGTACTCTTTCACAAACAGGACAATGCATGCGCACCGCACACTGCAACTCGTTCTGGGGCCAAAACCAAAGCTACATGTCGGCATAAACAGGCGGGCTCGGCGCAACAAAGGCAAAGCTATCGTAGGCAACCGAATCCTAACTCAGAACACTCTGCTCTCACGCCGCGTACCTCCCAAACGGGCCTTTCCGGCTAAAAATGACGCACGAAATATTCCACGATACTGGCCACTATCGCATGGGATCGGTACCTATACCACATGCACATAGTGGCCATCGATATTATGACTCTTCACTAACATTTTTGCGGCAAACTTTTCATAAATCAGATTTTGTGATTATTTACCAACTGCTCCGGGTGCTCGTCGGGAAAGTTCTTGTGGAAACTCTTCATGGGCTGCAGCAGGAAGGGAATCCGATCCGACAACGTCTGAAAACAAACACCATTCGACCCGTAGTATGACACCACAAAGACGTGCTCACATCTTGCAAGGCCTTCTGCAGCAGGTGCTTGAAGCACAGTATCTCCCCCACAATGGTCAGTCTCTGCAGCACGTTGTCCACAACGTCCATCGTTGGGGCGCGCTTGGACGACGGCTCGGGACCTATTTCCAAAAGTCCCGATCGACAAAGTGTACGCGGGTGGAAATTGAATACTACGAATCGAATGGGAGCCGCAAAAGTAGAATAGGGAGTGTGGATAAGTCAACTAACGGCAGCCCACATTCGCGCCAACTGGAAAAGAGTACTGTAACCAGCAACTACAGCACCAGAGTCCAGTTGTGCAGTGCAAACGCAGAAAAACAGTGTGTTCAACTCTACACTACTACTGCAGCCGCTACCGCGCTTGCGCGACGTCAAATTCCACCCACCAGCCAGTCTGAGGAACAACTCTTTCATTCTGTCGGGCTTGTCGAAACTGGTGCGCATCTCCTTGAGCACTTCGCGATTCGCTAGCACCAGCTTCTGCGCGTCAAGTTTTCGGTGTAATTCCGATAGAAAATTCCACAACAACCCAAATGGCTCGCACCTTCATCTCGCCGATCTGAGAGACGACGTGCCAGACCAGGCGCTCAGAGAGGAATTTCACCCCGTAGGGACCCAGCAGCTCGGCCAGCGCCCGCAACTCTAAAGACAGTCAGAGAATGAGACACAGAATTCCAAGTTTCGCTTACTATTGAACCGTGAAAATTTCATCAGATTCGGAAACGCTTGGCGCAGACTATAACGAATCTCAAGGGAATCGAACCAGGCCAAATCCTCGAGCGAGACCCCCAGGCGTCCCTTACACCAGCCCGTACAAAATACGCCCCATTTCTATTCTTGTTGATAAACTCACCTGTGACGTCGGTGTACTCCTGGGCGTTGAATCCGATGGCTGCGGCGTCCGCCTGGTTGACAAAGGAGCTCAGGTGGGCCGAGTAGAGGATCAGGCCGCTGCTCACCTTCTTCAGCAGCACCTCCAGGTACCTGAGCAGTGGCTGAGATGAGTCGATGGGAAATCGGCACACATGTCGCGCTCTTGGAACACACAGCGCAAATAGCGACTGGATTAGGAAACCATGCCACAATCTACGACAACCCGTACTTCTCCGATACTCGCACATAGACATTCGCTTATTGCAAGGGTACGGAAGGCAACCAAACACTTCTTAGCTAAGTAATGCACGCACCACTTGGTGTAGAGGGTGGTCAGTGTCTCGTGTCCCTTGCTGTCCTGCGGCTGGGTCTGCTGCAGCAGGATGTTGTTGAACAGGCGGGTCATGTCGATGTCCACTGAAACAATAGACATTCGACACAAAGCGTACACTACGATCCTAGACACTCTCTCTCTGACTACCGTAATTCTCCATGGTCTGCAGCACGGACATGTAGGTCTTGACGCTGTTGAGAAGCTCTGAGGGCTTGGCGATCTCCTGCTTCTCCTGACTGTACATGGCCATTCCCACGAGGGCACTGAATCGCTACGATAGGGTATTGTGAGTCCGTAACTTTGGCGTACAAGATTTGTTCAAAAGACAAAATCAAACGCCAATCTGTACTGTACCATTTTGGCGTGGCACGCATACTTTGTACGAAAGGGTTTGGGTGTCACAGCACCTGTTGAAACGCTCCTCCAGCTGCTGCGTCAGGTACTCCTTGGGGGCAAAGGCATGCTCCCAGACCACAATCTGACCGCAGTGGTTGATCGAGTAGCAGAGCTCCGTAAGCGCTATGTTCAGGCGGTCCAATCTGTGAGCCAAGCAGTGTTGCACACAAAGAATGCCAAATCGGACGTCGGCTTTAGCTCAAAGAGAAGCTTCTCACTGCGTCAACTGCTCTCTGTGATGTCGATAGCTCTCGTCTCCAGGCATGGCAATGGTCGGTTGTTGCTGCTGCTGCTTGCTGCCCTCCTTGGCGCTTCTCTTGGCGTTCTGGGCGATCATCGTGTCGCGGATCATCCGAGCGCAGTGCTTGGGCAACAGCTGCAAAGGTTCAGTGGGGTCCAAGAAGACACAAGTCAAACACATCGGGGTTTGCTCTCACGCGAGGAATTGTTGTTCAGATTTGCATCTGAACCAGGAGACCATAAAATCGGCAGCCTTTGGTACAATGTCACTCACAGAACACGAGACAATCGTCCAAGTCCCAAAGTCTGCCGCCTAGCGATGCATATAAAAACTCCGATTTACGAAACTAAAAACTAAACTAAACTAATTTTGGAGTTTCTTACCAACTAGCTGTTAAAAAACTCACAAAAATTAACTAATTTTGGGTTAGTGTTTCAACTGCAGTTAAAAAAGTAACTAGAGCCAGCCAGTTTTTTTACAGTTTATTAATTATATCGCACTAGAAATGTGCTTTTGACTGATTATGACCATCAGAACTGTAGGTAATTCTCCGAAATTTGTCTGAAACTTGTCTCACTACCACCAAGCCACCTCCGACATAGGCCAAATCGGCCACGTAAATGGTTTTTCAGGAATGACAAGACTCAATTTGCGGACTTTGTGACTGAAACACTGCAGTTCAAAAACAAATTTTTAACTGCTCAGTTCAAAACTAGTTTTTGATTAAAAAATTAACTCAGGTCTAGTTATTTAACCAGGTAAAAAACAAAAAGTAACTCAGCTCCAGTTTTTTAACTAGTAAAAAACAAAAATTAACTCAGTATTAGTTTTTATATGCATCCCTCGCCGCAGCGTTCCTTTTGTTGCTTTCAAGCAATGCCTCTAAACGCACCACTGAAGGACTCAGGTGCGTACCACTGTCATTCAGTCGTGTAAGCCTTCTGAACCCGCCCCACCTCGTCAGCCATGAGGCAGTGCTTGTCGCAGATGCTGGTCACTATATTCTTGGCTTCCTTGGCCATCTCTTCCAAAAAGCTGTTGCAGTATGACAAAGATTTCTCCCCGATGTGGATCCTCTCCTCTGGGCACATCTCGTGCAGGGAGTTCATAAAATGGGCGCAGAGTCGGGGGAAGGTGCAGGCGTAGCGACTCTGCGAGGGGAACTCCAGGCAGAGGTGGAACTGCTTCTCCAGCTGCCGGTGGTAGAATCTGAGGATGGAATGGCCGAAGTTAGAGGGAAAAGAGGGGCAATGTACTGTCGAATGAACGCGCTCGACACCCCATGAAGATTGAAAGAACACGAATTTCAAGCCGAATCCAACTGAAGCCGATAGTCGCCCAACTGCGCCCATTCGCATCCATCATCTACCTACAGCTTCAATCCAGTACAGGGGCACACTCTTCCACTCCCCCTCCTTCGCTCCCTATCCTTTCCTCGGTCCCTCTACCTTCCTCCTCCCTCCTCTCTCTCCCTCCCTCCCTCCCTCCCAGTTCAATTCCCAGTTCCCCATTCCCTAGTCCCTACACGTAGAGCGAGAGGTCCGAGGTCTCTCTCAGTATCTCGTCCAGGTAGTCAATCATCTTGAGGTGGAAGACGGCCGTGTTCATGGTCTGGGCCAACTTCCTATTGTCCTTCAGCTGGAACTGTGAGCGGGCGCAGCTGGTGTAGGCCTGCAGGCGGCACCAGTCCAGACGGAGGCCGCGGAAGTCGAAGACGGCGCCAGTTTCTGGATTTGTGCGCGGGATTTTGCAGTGAAGACCAAGTGGTATGTGCTACCTGGTGAATAAAGAAGCCCTTCGATAGAATGCAAGAATCCCATCAGGTGTGCATTTTGGACGATTGTCGATTGACGTTTGGCATTGCTGCACCAAGATACTAGTTTCAGTCGAGCTTTCGATCCTCTACCTGTGTCCTGATTATGCCACAATAGAGGGTCGAAAGCCCGACTGAAAGTACCTTGGTGCAGTGCAGCAGACATGCCACACTTCAAACGACAGCTTCGATTGAAATGGTCTGTGGAGCCTAACAGCTGCCCTGACACACAGTGTATAGTCAGCGAGTCGACAACAGGCAACCTTATGGTACGCTCTGACACATGGCTCTGGCTCAACTACACTTCTAATTCAATTTCTGTTTTTCGAAAACAAACGTCAACAGAATATTCCTACCCAAGGCTTCCACCGAGAGTTGTCCCAGAGTAGAAGTGAAGGCAGAAAGGATCTGTAGCTCGTCTTCTGGGAACTTGGGTACCGATCGGATCAGCTCGTCCAACGCCACTGCGTCGTACCCGCTGGCGTACTGTATGTAGTAGCGCTGCACCACCTGACTGTAGCGCTGGACCAGCGAGCGCAACTCCTCCATGTAGAACAGCAGCTCGGGCAACTGCCTACAAGAGAGAAGATGGGATTTCGACTGAGTGATAGACAAAAAAAATGGAGTGGTGATCGCAAACAAAGCACTGGGGGTTGCATTCACAAAGCTCACAAAGCCAAACGTTGCGAGAGAAGCTACAAACACGTAGTAGCTTCCAACTTGGTTGGTGCCTGTCCATTAGAGAACGTTTCATCGCCGTTGCTCTGACGTTCTGGCATTCGCGCATTGTTCAGTTCTCCACACACCACTTCTCAGAGCTTCAATCACTACCACACCTGTCCATGTGCTCCTCAAAGTTCTTCTGGTGCTTCCCAGAGGCACCCTTGTGCGCCATGTGGGGCAGTGTCTCCACGTGTCTCAGCAGCCACTGCACCTCGTCCCGTGAGAACGACAGTGCCATGAGCACGAATAGCGCTTTGGGCCCCAACAGACCCGGCTCGTCCGACAGAATGAGCGACAGTTCTTTCAGAGCGGAGCGCAGGAACTTCCGCCTCTCGCGGTGGAGAATCACGCTGGAACTGTCGAGTCGTTTTCTTAGTGAAAACGCGACGATTGGGCGTACGGCGAAATGGCACTCACGATTGGCCGCTGGCCGTCTCGTAGAACTGCTTCAGCTCCTGGACCCGCTTGTTCTGGCTGGAAACCACCAGTTTTCCAAAACTACATAAATGTTTTGGAGAAGCGTTAGATATTCTTATAACAATTAGGAAGAGATGCAAAAACATAAAAACGTGCATATGTCGAATTCCACTTTGCTCTTTACCCTTTGATGGACTCGAAGTAAGCCTGCAGGAACTGGTGAATGGGCAGAGTTTCGTCCCTGAACAGCCGAATGGTCACTCCGTTTTCCAAGGACCTCTGCCACATCTCCGAGTAGCCGGCGTCGCCCAGAGACTGACTGCAGAGGGCCAGACCGACTGAAATAACATTTTTGTGGATTAGTGTGACAAAAATAATAACTAAAATTTGAAAACCCCACAAATGATCCACCGATCCATGGTGTCCAGCGACAGGTACTCGCAGGGGATCTGTAGAGGAGAGGAGAAAGCTCACAGTTCACGCATCACCACACGAACCAATTTCAAATCCTCCACACCTACCGTATCCGTCTGGGCGGCGAACAGCAGCTGCTGCGACGCGCCCACCAGACTGAGCATCTGCGCGCCGCGCCACTGCTCGGCCGTCAGATTGCGACGGACGTAGACCGAGGTCAGAGAAGATATAGCCATCTTGAGAGACTGAAATTCGATGTATATCGATTGATTTCATTGCAAAATATCGGTATTTTGATGACAAAGCCCACCCTTTGATGGGGAACGAAATCCTCGGCCAGTTTCTTCAGAGGGTGGTCGTACTCGACGATCATCTGGCCCAGGCGGGGAAAGGAGTCGTCACTGGAAGACGCGTAGGCGCAACGATACTGCAGCACTCTTGCAATGGCAACCAAGCGCCTACGTAATCCGTAATTCAACACTACAACAATGGCACCGTTCACTTAGGCAACTGCCAACTTCCACTCTGCATTGCACAAAGCATCAATCTACCCCTCGTCACTCTTCGCCCAACTTTACAGATTACCCCTCCACTGACTACAGTATCCAGTGGGAACCAGAACACACTACCGCACCTCTTCCCGTTCTGCATCTCAAAAGCGGCGTTGAATAGTCCCAGGACGTATCTTCTGTCCTCCACCCTGGAGAGCAGCACCATCAGCGAGACGTAGTTGACCACCAGGTTGAGATAGGCGGCCGTCAAGTCGAAATTCAGCGTCTAAACTCGGCCGTAAATACAACAAAATGCTTGAAAAGAAGGGAAAATCCAAGCGCACAATGTCCAGGTGCACTTGGCAGGCGTCCATCGTCGTCAGCAGCTCGGAAATGTGATCCTGAACGGAATGCGTAAAAAATTTCAAATTCGAATTACAGTAGACTCCACTTGTCGGCTATCGCCTCACTTTCAAGTCCAGAAGGTCGGCAAAGGTGTAGTAGTAGAGCGACAGAGACTTCATAATGTCCTGCCGAATGTTGTTCACGATTTGGAAGGCCGCCTGCAATCGTTGCGAATTTCGATTCTCCCACGATTTTCAATTGAACAAATTTTCAAATTTCAAATCTAGCAAGTACCGTACCCCTCCGCTCCGAGAGTCGATGGCGGGGAACTTCTTGGCGATGTACTTGAGGGCCGGCTCCAGAGGCTTGTCCGAAAGGAAGCCGGGCTTCGACTTGGGATCCGCGCAAGCCTGCAGTAGTGTTCTGTTCATCCATCGCTGACGTCTACAGGGGATCACACATGCCACACGGCATCGACTAATAAAATCAAGCAATAGAGCAATTTAGACAAAATGTTGTGGGAGGGAGTTTTGTTAGCCCTCTCTGGAAATTATTGAGCTCAACTACTACTTAAGACATTAGAGAACTACTGTTACCAAAAGGTGAATCACCTTCTTGATATTGTAGATTCTGGTCAGCATTCCAATGGCGCGATCGTTCAGAATAATCAGCTTCTCGGCCAGCTTCTGCTGCGTCGGCACAAACTGCATCGGCATCGTCATTTCGACGTTGTTGACAGCTTTGCTCAATTCCGACTAGAATATTACAGAAACTCCCTCGAAAATCCCATGTGAGAACACTCTCAGTCCTATTACAGTAAATGGAAACCGCCGGTACAATTGTGACCCTGAATGTACTACAGAAATTGCGCACAGCTCTACATACAGGATATGCGGCACCAACTGACATGTCGTCATCCGGAAATCAACTGTCTCACCATTTTAATTTGTCTTCAAGTATTTGCGGCAAATCATTTCTGTCAAGTGACGTCTTTTTCAACGAATCGCCTGAACTTACTACGAAACTGACGAAGCAAAAGAAAACCACTCAAAATAACGGCAAAGCAACGCAACGGGAAACCAAAGGAAGGTCGACATTTGCGGGAATTGTCCGAAAAGCGTCAAAGCTTCGACGGGGAAGCAAGAGAGAAAGTGGGTTTACAGTCGCGGCGTCGCAACCACACAATATGTACGTACTCACATTACTTACGTGTCCAACGCGAAAGTTTCTCACGCGCTATCACCCTGCATATGGACGCACTGATACGAAAGAACGAAATAGGCTCTGAATTCTCGACGGACCTAGAACAAAGACGGGAGAAAGGAACGAGAAATCAACTCGCGAGCGAACTCAACTCTTCTAAAGTCCGTTCAAAAATAATGAGAACTGGAGGTTTTTCGGCTGGCTCCGTGACCTGTTTCAAGATAGGTGCGCGGTAGGGGTACCAATCGATAGAGTATGGAGAGTGGGTTTGCACCATGCGTGTTTTGCAAAAAGTACGCAACACGCACAGAAAACAACGCCCAATGAAAAAAATCGACTTTTTCAATACGTGGCCGATTTTTCTCATTTCAATTGAATTTTGTAGACTAATATATCCTTATTAAGTGTGTAAAATTTGGCGACCCTAGCTCGACGCATAAGAAAGTTACAGCGATTCTCCCGACCCCTACTTTTTTAAATCCTTAACAAATCTTAAAAATCGCCGCAAAAAATTGCCAAAACTCTGTAACTCGCGAATGGCTTGACCGATCTCGTTCATATTTGGACAGCTTATGGTAGGCATATAGGACTACCTTCGTGTAAAATATCAGACCTATCGACCCAAAACTTCGCGGACACCTGCCATTCAAATATGCTGCTAGAAACGCCAAATTGGCCGTTTTGCCACCCAGATTTTGGAGCTGCCGTTTTCTGGCCATAGCTTGTTGCTGGTTAGTGCTAGTGACTTTATTTATGTACCAATCGATGCGCCGATGTGTGCGCTACATTATTGGTTCCTGAGATACTGTGGGATTTTGGCCTCAGTGTAACGATATTAGTAGATCTTTCCGATTGGCTTGGTGGCACCGTAGCTCCTGATAGCAGCAGAATTCGAACATAGTCGTAACCAACAAAAATGTTGAAAAACGGACGACGCATCGAATAAAAAAAACCAGAGCTAGATAGTCGTACCAGGCAAAAAGTTGCAGCCAATCAACTAAAGTGGAAAAATTACAGCGCTCGCCAGACAAGGAAAAAATCTTCTTTTGCGAATATCTGTCGTGACGATTGAGGAATCTCGGCGATACTTAGCACACTATTAGAGGGCATGGGTATCTACGCAGCGCACTGCAGTTTGGTCATCTCCGATTAAAAAATATACCCAGTCCCCACCCAGTTCCCTTTTTCCGCGACGGCGTCTTGAAATGACCGCTGCTCAAGAAATATAGGGGCTGCTAGGCTGTCGATTGGTTTGAAGCTGGTCCTATATGCCGCCCATACGCTGCCCAAATATGAGCAAGATCGGTCAAGCCATTCGCAAGTTACAGAGTTTTGACAATTTTTTGCGGCGATTTTCAAAATTTGTTAAGGATTCAAAAAAGTAGGGGTCGGGAGAATCGCTGTAACTTTCTTATGCGTCGAGCTGGGGTCGCCAAATTTTACACACTTAATAAGAACATATTGCTCTACAAAATGCAATTGAAATGAGAAGAATCGGCCACGTATTGAAAAAGTCGATTTTTTTCAGTGGGCGTTGTTTTCTGTGCGTATTGCGTAATTTTCGCAAAACACGCATGGTGCAAACCCACTCTTAATACTCTATCGATTGGTACCCCTACCACGCACCTATCTTGAAACAGGTCACGGAGCCAGCCGAAAAACCTCCAGTTCTCATTATTTTTGAACGGACTTTAATGGGCTTTACATTGCTGAACAGCAAACCATACACACGCACGCACGAGGCACGACAAAATGAAAGGAAAGGAAAGCATGCGAAATCTCGTAACCGGTACGGGGGCGCGACAAGCCAGTCGAAATTCCGTCTTGGCGAGAGGAAACATACACAAGAGCGAATCAGTGGCGGATCCAGTTGTGAATGGGGGGGGGGGGGGGGGCTACTTTGAGATGAAACCACAAATGCTACAAAAGTATACCAAAAGTTTGCGCGCAGTGGACAATTTTGCCAACATTAACGCTTACAGTGATAAAATTCCTTCAAAATAACGCCCCGGGCGAAAAATTATCGCTCTGGCCGTGCTACGACGCAAAATTATTCACGGGGGGGGGGGTGGGCCTGGATCCGCTACTGGAACGAATACACTATATTTCTCGTGTTTCAGTGGAGGTTCTGGAGCACGGGTCCCGTCGTCGTGGCAGCGGCGGCGGCGTTGGGCGCCCTGCAGGGGCTCTGGTCGAGGGCGGTGGCCAGAAGACTGTTGTTGTTGAGGGCGTTGTTCGCGGTCTCGTACGAGGAGAGTTGGGTGTAGTGGGCACCGGTGGTAGCGTTCGAATTGCCCTTGCAGGGCGACGAGTAGGCGGTGGGCTGCAGCGACAGGAAGCCGCCACCGTACTGCTGGGTAGGAGGGGCTTCTTCCAGGGTCCAGGACCCGTAGGGTGGCGCCCCGGCCCCACCGGGCAGCGGGGGCGAGTGCAACATGGGCATCTGGAGAGGCACGACCATATTGGGCGAGTATGGGGGCGTGTGGGCGAAGGGGGACGACTGCTGGATGGCCGTCGTCAGCAGCTGCTGCGAGTGCGACACCATGGAGGAGGTGAAGCCGGGCGAGCTACCCGGTCCGAAGGACCCGGCCCGGACCTTGCCTCCGGGCGACCCGACCCCGGGGTAGGGGTAGTAGGAGGTCGAAGCCTCGTCCACCGTCCGACTGCGGTAGATGCGGGGCGGTGTGCGCTCCAGAGCGCCCATGGAAAGCACCGGCAGAGGCTGGGACTGCGAGTGCTGCTGTCGGCTCAGCGCCTGGTACAGTCGCATCTGGCTGCTGCTGCCCTGAAACCGGTTCAACTTTTATGCTGAGGTGTCTTGGAATTGTCAGTACAACGCAATGAATTGTCACAAAAATGCTGAGGATCCAGTACAACTTGTACAGTATTAGTTGTACTGTACTCTCTTGTACTGTACAAACCTTAGAACTGTCACTGTGAACCGAACACTGACGCACCTGCAAGATGCGCGCTCTGGGATAAGGCTGGTGAAGCTGCGAGGAGCGGATCACCATCAGCGGCTGCTGCAAGTGCATTACAGTATCAACTCTTTCGATTCACATGCCACACCCATTGATTATCTATCAACAACACGCACCGATCGCACGGCGCCGCCACCTTCGGAGCTGCTGATGAAGTAGCTGGAGGGTCCCTTCTCGCCCGGCATGCCCTTCAAGCCCTGCTCGATCTTCTCCAGGTCGTCTGAACAGTGAAGACACGTGTGACTGACGGACAAACAGACAGAATCAGTGGGTACCGTAGCGCGCACTATTTCAGTGGTAAGACTACCTCGGTCTGTTGCATTTTGCTCGAAGGTGCAGCAAACGAAACGAATGAGGTTCTACGGCGACAAGCACTGGCGCGCGCACTTCCCTCTCGTGCGCTTATTGAAGGAATACGGTAAGTGGGATGAGCGCCTCCTGCCATCTTCCCCGGGAATCTAAACTTCACTATCGGCATTGGACGGCGCAGGTGGCCTCTGGGGTGGTCGAGTTTCCTAGGGGTTCCACCCTTCCCTATCCTACCCCTCCCTCCCCGGCAGAGGTTCCTGCGAAAACCGGACAATGAATGGGCAGACGAGTCCACTTGAGAGCGCCCAGCGAGGGGGTGGGAGCGACGCAACTACCACTACTATTACTGCTGCCTGCCTTCCCTCCACTACCCTACCCACACGGAAGGATTAGACTGAGGAAAGGGTGGGCCATCATAAGACAAAAGCGTCCGAATATGTACCCGACCACTGCACTTAACCACAGAGACCACTAGCCCATTGTTTGCGCCTTGTCGCGCGCTCGCCTCTGCCAACGATTGAACAATAGTGGCGCGCCGGTGGAAAACAACCGGGGGGCAAAACGCGCCAAGGACACCATAATGCGTAAGATTGCGCTAAGATCAAGCAAAAAAATTCTTCATGAAAGCACACCCGGGTGGGTCAGGGACTCGCGGACGCCCTGTGGGTCCTTCTCGCGCCACTTCTTGATCTCCATGTCCATCTTGTGGTGCTTGGCCGGGTTCAGCATCCACAGGCAGGACTGCAAACGTGAAATGACGCATTGTAATGTGTTGCAGACAAAGTGGAACTTTTACCTTTCTCCCGTGCCCTCCCGGCGCCTCGATCTCGATCTTCTCGAAGCACTTGTTGAGCGAGAGGTTGTGCCGGACGGAGTTCTTCCAGCCGGCCGGCGCCGTTCGGAAGTAGGGGAAGTTCTCGCTGGAATAAGTACAAAAGAGCAGTTCACACTTCGAAGAATCCAGCGGCCAAACCGGTTCGCCTGGGGAAGAGGGGGGAGGGGGGAGGGAGGGAGGGGGTGGGGGGGGGGGGGAGGGAGGGAGGTAGGGAGGGAGGGGCACTGAATCACTCTCCTCAACAAGGGAAACGTGCAGGAGAACCTGCAGTGAAGCACTCCGACCAGAACGGGAGAAAGCAGACCGCCACTCACTTATCATGAGAAATAAGGCCGATTTCCGCCCAAAGATTCTCCACAAATTCCGCCGGCGCGCGAGTTTCAGAGTACGCATATTCCCTCCACCTACAAGGACCGGCGCGCAGCAGAACTCCACTGAAATCCTGTAGACCAGGCCGAATTGAGCCCAAAATGCGCCATTTCGCTTCGATTCAACCAGTAGCCGGCAGCTAATATTCGGGGCTGCGCCAATCGCCGACTCGCCTTACCATTTTGGATGGGAAGAATTGACAATTCATGCGCAAATGCTCACTTCACCACGCCGTCTTTCCGCACTGCATTTCCTTCAATTCAGAAGTTTGAATGGGCGCGCAAATTTAAGCTACAACATAGTTTGAGGAGAGTACGGTAGAAGTCCCATTCAAATTTGAATTTCGGCATTAGGAAAGTGGCTGTTTGAAGGCAAAATCGACACAATATGGAGAAACCAATAGCGAATTCGCGTTCCTCGCCGCGAAATACCCTAGAATCGACATTACAAACGTACAATCACCTCACATCGAGGTTCCTCAACGTAGGGCTTCGGTAGGTCGAAAATCGGCAAAAACTCGCGAATTTTGATCCGAAACGCGAAAACAATGCTAGATTCGGCATCAGCGACCTCGAAAGCACCGGGATCGACTCCAACATTGATTTTGACCGCCCGGGTGGAAATTCGAATTTTGGACGCGGCCGGGGTACGGTAGCCGAAAAAATATTTTTGAAAATTGATTCCGGATCAGTTTTCAACGGGGAATCGCGTGGTGCAGTCCATTCGGCCGTAAATCAGCGCAATCGAGCGCTAAAACGGCCGAAAGTCGAAAATTGGAATTTTCGACCCCCGACGGAGCCTTTTTGGTACCGCAGAACTCAAGATTTCCTCGGCGGATTTCAGAGATTTTGGTCTTAAACGAAAGAGAACATGATAATCTTGCCGATTGGAGATATCTGGCCCGATCCAACAACTCCCTGATTTACTAGGATTTTTTAAAAGCAAATTTTTGTCAAAAAACCACTTTCGGCTACCGTAACCCGAGAACGCGTCGGCCGATTGGCTCGGGATTTTTTTTCCGCAGAAGCTCTCGTAGAGGGCTATAACATATCCAAAGGGCGTCAAAATCGACCGACTATTCCAGAAATTCCAGCTGGGTGAACACCCTCCCAGTAAGTAAATTTTTGAATTTTTGAATTTTTCTCGAAATTTTCCCACCACGCGAAAAAAATGAAGGTCCGTCCACACCTACTATCCCTCGAGAGCTATCGATTAAAAAAAACCCCGTCCAAATCGGATGAACCACGCGCGAGAAATCTTGGGGCAAAAAAGTTAGTCGGTGTCAGCTCCACTATAGCACTCCGCCCCTTTTGGGGTCGGAGTGCTAAAAACACTTCCTGTAATCACAACCCGCTCACCACATGAAGTTGTAGATCTCGGCCACGGTGAGTCGGCCGGTGCTGGAGTTCTTCAGGGCCAGCGCAATGAGGCAGCTGTAGGAGTAGATGGGCTTGGGCAGGCAGTGGCGGGCCACCTCGACCATCGCCGTCGAAGCCGAGGAGGCGCCGAAGGCCGGGGCCGAGTACTTGCGCTGCATCTGCTGCTGCTGCTGGGGAATCAAAGTTGGCAGCTGGTACTGGGGAGACAGCTGGTCCCCAGTGGGACTGGGGTAGGAGACGGAGGGGTGACTGGGGAGGGGCTGCGAGAAACTGCCCGCCGACACCAGGCCCGCCTTGGAGTCGTCCGGCGAGCGAATCGTCAGCTGTTCGAGGACTTTGGCGTCGGTCGCCAGCTCCTATGGAAAAGAGCATTAGGAGAACAGTTATGGGATCACGATACTACATTTGCGCACCTTGAAGTCCTTGACGTCGATCTTCTGCATCCAGCCGTTGCTGTCGTCGCTCTGCGACTGGTCGCTGCCGAAGCTGTCCGAGACGAGGTCGCCCAACTCGGGAATCAGCCCGTAGCTATTGCTGCGCCGCTTCGTCGCCGCCATACTAGCTCTCTTCGCACACCGAGATTCAAACTCTCAAGCTCTGTTTGCGCTTCGAATTCGACGCTCGTCTCGCTCCCGTTCGCACGATCTGCAGGGGAAGGGGCAGAAGAAAATTCAAATTTCAGACGACGACGCCGCCGTCTCTCTTCTCTTCATCCGGAAAAGGGGCGGAGCGACGAGGGACAACAACAATGGAGGGGGGAAGGCAGCTGGAGGAGGGACCGGGGCTCCCTCTGTTTTCCTTTGAATCTGCCACGAGCGCTGCGCTAGTACTCGAATGAGGGAGGGCGAGGAGAAACGTAGTACTACGTCTGGGAGGGAGGCCGGCGCTATTGTCCAAAGGGGCTCGAATGGTGTTGTCCTCAGACGGCCCTAATGCGAGCGGCAGATGCGCGCAACGCACACACATCCCTCTCCTGCCCTCTGCTAGACCCTCCGATTCGCTCTGCTAGAGCAACAGGGCCGGGGAAATTTGAATTCCGCTCGCCGGCGCTGATTGGCTGAGCGCGCCCTACCCCCCTGCGCCGACGGACGAAGGCAGACGGCAGGCAAGGCTGCAGGCTGAGGCTGAATGGTCCGCCGTAGTACTACTACCTTAGCGCGCACAACAGCGCAGCGAGGGCCCACACACGGACGGACGGCCGTCCGCTCCGTCCGTCCTTTGGCGAAGGGCGGCCGCCGCGCGCCGTCATAAGATTGCAAGTGCGATGCAACACAACAAGTCTATCTTGGCCCGAGCGCCGCGGAAAACAAAGTGGAGAGGAAGGGCGGCCGCGGAGAGGCGCCCGGCTTATAAAGCGGCTTGTAGCGAGGTGACAGAGCCTGGCCCCACTTGTTACCCGTGGGCACGTCACGACGAGCCTATCAGTGGAAACGGACGAGAGAAGGGGAGCCGCACAGCCTGGCTCGCTGCCCACATTGTTTTCGAAACGAGCATGACACGGCTACAGCTCGACTACAACGGTTCGGCTAAAGAAAATCTGCCAACGAAGCAAGCCCACCCAACGACTCAGACGGGGAAACAAACATTGGGAAGCAACAAGTGGAGGGCGATGGGACGGCGCGTGCCGACCCAAGCGGAAAACTCAGCAGCATCATCCCATCGCCTCGCCGTCGTTCGCTCTTCTTCTTTCGATGGGCGCGAACGCAATCAAGTCGCGCTTTACTTGGCTCGCGAAACGGTGACGACGACGACGACGAAACCTGCTTCTTCTCGCAATCGTGACAGAACGAACCGCGGCGCGAAAAACTAATGACAGCAGAAGCAGAACACCCAGCGCGAGCGGCGGCGACCACCAACAACGAGCGGCGCGCCAAGACGTCAACACAATCGATTTACAAGATTTCAACGCGCGTCACTAATCACCTAACTTTCTCGCACTTTTCGCAGTCTCCCTATAGAAATTTGAAAATTCAAACTGCGTAAAGCAATTGTGTCGTACGAAAGTTGAAATTACGGTAACATAATTTCAAATTTTGCGTAGTCTTTATACCTTTCGCCACGATGGATGGAGCCTGTTTATCCCTTTGAGTACCAGGGGAGTCTGTCAGACGTAGCATTCAGATCATGGCCATGTTTCAGGCGCTGCAAGAAAGTTGGCCATGTTTCCACTAAACGAAGAAACTTGGTCAAGTTTTCTGAGAACCTTAAACTTGGGCAAGTTACACCGTGGCAGGCCGGGCAGTCCCCGAAAACAAGAACTTGGGCATGTTGGTGAAATCATGGGCAAGTTGCACAAATCACGTGTGATAAGAAACTTGAGCATGATTCGAGTCTCAGTGTAACAATAAGTAGCAAACTTTTTGCGATATATCACGCACTGAAGCACGCCGTAGCCTTCACAGACAATACACAAAACGGTGGAGATCAGCGTCATTTCAGAAAACATGAGATGTTTGACTCAGTGTGGAAATGCTCCATACAACTCAACTTAGAATCAGAATCCACAGAATTATAGTGGAGGAACACACCACAGATTCTACAAAAGTGTGTGGTCCTAGACCTAGAACTGGGAGGGTGCATCACACAGCATCGGCGATTCTTGTAGTCGACATGTCTGCCAAAATGTCCCAATTGCCACTGGTTTCTCAGTGTGAGGATCTCCTCTTTGGAGTGGCTGGGGGGAATGAGGGTAACCTCATCCCCATGCCACACCACATCACTAGACCATGGAGCCACAACTGCACGATACACTATGGAACTCAGAACATGCCCAAGATTTAGGATGCCTGCGGACAATTGAAACTAATCCAAGATTTCACTTTCCGATCTTGCCCATGTTCTTCAATCCAGCAATCCTCGCCTTTTGTTTGCGAATCTTGCCCATGTTTTGTCGAACTGCGCAAATCATGCCCATGTTTCTGAAACATGCCCAACTTTCGATTTTTTCACCATTTTGGCCGATTTGGCCACTATTTCACGAAACTTGGCCAAGTCGATTTTTAACTTGGCCAAGTTCCTGGCCTGGTACTCAAAGGGTTATCTATAGTTGACGAAGCCACTTGAGTTCATTGTGAACTCAGTGGGTGTGGAAGTCTTTGCTGTTGCAATTGCAATACTGGTGTTTTGAGCTTCTAGAGACTGTGCGACGTATGAACTTTGTAAGACACAACGTGGTGGCGAAACGATGTAATACAACGGTTTGAACTTTGCAAGCACTGTAAGTTGTGTTTGAAATGTATGT
The DNA here is from genome assembly GCA_030248115.1 of Linhomoeus sp. GSCO2_2. NCBI lineage: Eukaryota > Metazoa > Nematoda > Chromadorea > Monhysterida > Linhomoeidae > Linhomoeus > Linhomoeus sp. GSCO2_2. Next base: position 41,471 of record JASAMZ010003169.1, read on the forward strand.
ACTAAAACATTGAACCCATCACACGTTCAGTGGCGCAACGTATCAAAACCGACCAACTGTTTAAATTGGCGCCATGCAAATTACCAATATTTCATTACTGTAGTTTACTGTGCGCGCCATTTCAAATCTTCGAAAAGCAGATACACTCGCTTCAACTCTGTCAGTCCTCGCCTCGGTGTAGGCACAATTGAGGCGAAACAATTGTGAAATAGAGAGACAAAATAGGACTTCCCCGACCAGACAACTCGCCGATAGGGTAAAATAGTTGTTGTAGAATTATCATTCCGTGGCCAATATGTCGTCGGTCGGTTCCCCTCTGCCGCGGACGGGCAGCAACTCGACGATTTCGACCAATTTGGGAGCGGTGGGAAGGCGCAAGAGCGCCGGCGACCTCTCTCTGCCGGGCCAGCGAAGGAATCAGCAGCAGATGAACCGCAAGAGGCGACTCAGCAACGCCGTCAGCATGCTATCCATGCAGAGCAAGTGGGTTTACTCCGATAACGGTGCGACCACGAATTATGTTGTAACTGAAGTTTCGAGAGTTTTGTATTGTCCGGCCAAATCCCTTGCTGTGGAGTCGATTTCATTTTGTGTTTGTTATATAGCTGTTGATAGGTCAAAATGTGGCAAATCTCGCCTGAAGTTGTTGTGTTAGTGCCAACAGCAGCCGATATTTGCGGCGTTTGCTTTCAGTCATCTGTGTACATTTCCCTTTCCAGCATGATGGACAAGCGCTGGAACGTGTTCCGCTCGGTTCCGAGGAATCAGGACGACGTATTCGAGCCGCCCTGGACTATTGTGGCCGCCCAGGCGCTCAAGGTTCCTCCTTTGCCTCGTTACAATATGTGAGAATCAGAGTGCGCAAATCTTGTACCGTGTTGCCGTTTTGCTTGCAGATATTCATGTACGTGGTGATGCACGTGACGGTGCTGGCCAGCGGCCTGTCGGTCAAGATGGTCAGCCTTCTGATGGTCGCCAACCTGCGACCCCGCCTCTACTACACGCCCTGCAAGCACTTCGGTAAAGAAGTTAGTTGAGTGTTGTAAGTGCGCGATTGCTGCAGAGTTGACATTTCCCCTCTGTGAACGGCGGTCATAGGAATGCCTCCTGCAGTTGGCATTTGCTTCGTGTGGTCTACAGTACTACAGTACTCTAAGTTATTCATTCTTCCCTATGTCTTAGGCCCCAACGGCGCCTACGCCCCGCAAGACCCTCGACCGCTGCCGCCCACTACCGTAGCCTGGTTCTACTGGTCCCTGTGGCTGGCCATGTGCGTCCCCGACGCCCTGACGCTTCTGCGCTCGCTCAGGATAGTCCTCTTTCGATTCGTCCCCACGCCCAGCATCTTCCTCTTCCTTGGGGTGGGTTGAGTAGACAGTCGGATGCAGTCTGTAGGTAAGAATGCTATAAGTAGTGTGGGAACCCATTGTCACGTGTCAGCGCCTAGTTTATGTCGTACCAAAGATTCAAGTGTACGGGCGAGACTTTTCGCCACCTTTCCGTGTCTGATTACAGTAGTCCCCATTCCCATTATGTTAGCTTCCTGATTCTCTCCCCCTCAGGCGTTCCTGGTGGAGACACTGCGCACGCTGGGCGTCTCGCTGCTGGTGTTTGCGGTGCTGCCACAACTGGACTCGGTCCGAGGCGCAATGGTGCTTGCTGCTGTGGCCTTCCTTCCCGCCCTGCTCTCGACGCTGACCAACGCCGGCAGCTGCTTCACCATGGCCCGCTCGAGGGCCAACACCGTCGCCGACCTCTTGGCGCTGCTGCTGCAGGTGGGAGTCGGGTACCTACTGCGGCGGTAGTGGGAGTATTGGGATCTGCACTGCTTGATTCACAGATGGTTGGTGGACGAGGGTTGCGTGATACGTACTTAGTGCGTCATGCGGCGACGGCCACTTTAGATTGCTGGAATCAGGCAGGTGTCACTTTGCGTTTGAAGAGTGTCGGTGTGTGAGTGGCATACTGTATCTGTACCATGACAACTATGGAATTGTCGTCGTGCAGATTCGTATGCCACTCACAAATTATCGATAGTCGTCACGCTGCGTTAGGTTTGTGGCGCGCAGAGTGGTTTCCGTGTTCCACCGTAGTCACTCGAACACAGTCATCATCTCTACTACACATCTGGCCCACCCTGTAGTACTGTACACTTGCACACCCTTCTGCCACACGTACCGTATTCAGAGCACTGCCTTCTGGCTCTGGCCCTTCTTCGACACGTCGCTCGACCGTCCGGGTCTTATTCCCCTCTCCCTCTTTCTTACTTCCTTCGGCTGGTGGGAGAACTACGTGTCGAAGTCCGCTCACTTCCGTCTCGTCGCCTACCTGGGGCGCATCAAGGAGCGCATGCACCGCAGCCGCTACAAGACGCACCTGGTCCTCTCCTTCTGGAAGTGCGCCCTCAGCTTCTTCTGTGAGTCTTGCAGCGGAGTATGGAGTAGGCACATGGGTTCTGTGTTCCTCACTCGCCCCCTCCCTCCCACCTAAGATATAGACAAATGGGCTCTGTATGCAATATATCCTGTCTTTACATAGGTATGACCATGGTTGGCGGGAGCACGCACAAGATCCAGACGATCTTCAATCTGACCGACCCCTTCGTCGATGTCGTCGCCAGAGAACCCGACTTCACAACCAACATCTCATTCACCAAAGGTACTGTAGGATGGGTTACGGTAGGTTGTTTCATTGTACTAAAACTACCTCCCGTGTATAGTAGTTCGTACAGTAGTAACGTAAAAGCACAGCAATGGTCTCTTTTGACGTCTAGTCCAAGTACATAGCATTCCGATTCGTCGTTGTGTTCGCTTCCGTAGGTGCGATCGTGTCTTTCCTGTGGCTGGTGCTGGCGGGCTACCTCTGCTACGAGGTGGGCAAGTTCGCCTGCAAGGTGCGCATGGACCGCTTCAGCTACGCCATACCCATTGTCTGCGTCATTCCCGGCAGCATCTTGCTCATGGGCGCCGCCTGCGAGATGCAGAAGGTCCTGCATTTGGTTGCCAATTGCTTTTGTGCAGGATTTGAATGCGAAACGCGCGGTAAAACCTTGCAGGCGGACAAGTGCTACTTCGCCGAGTGGCTTCCGGAGACGATGTTCTGGAACTGCGAGTACGGGCGCGGCGTCTGGGCCGGTCTTCTCTGGGACAGGCTGGGCTGGGCCTTCATGCTCTGGTTCAGCTCCTACCTCTGGCTCGTCTACCACGTCTTCACACAGAAGCCCAGTCGACTCAGCCGCACTGACACGTGAGATCGACAACATTGACTCTCCCTTCCACCCCCCCCCCCCCCCTCCCCCCTCTTTCCCTCCCTCGCTCTCCCCCCCCCCCCCCCCGCCTTCCTTCCTCCCTCCCCTTCCCCCCTCCCCCCCCCCCCCCCTGCGACGCCCCTGCATTCTGCTTCCACTTCAGTCTGTTCGTGGTGCCCATGTACGACGCGCTGCTGGTGGACCAGTCGCTGACGCTCAATCGCCGCCGGATGCACCAGGCGCGCATCAAGACTCGAGTGGGTGTCTTCCCGCCGGGGGTAGATCGCGAGTCGATTCGCTCTCGCCGATGGCGACCGAATCACCGGCGGTCCCCCGACTCCCACTGGCTGCAGTGGCAGCTGCAGGCCCACATGCAGGCCATCCTACATGTGCGCGCCCTTGACTGTTAGTGTGTTACATAAAGCCGCACTGCAGCTAGTGGGAAGAGGAGGGGGTATATGGTTCAATTGCGAGAGAATGTATACTTGCGTATCTAGTCCTCACTTGTAGGTACGCATGGTGTTCCGTACATAGCTTGAACGGAATTTCATATGTCAGCTGTGGATGTTATGGGATTTCACGTGTCAGATGTTGATGTCAAGTGTAGCTCATGGGGTTTGTTTCGCCCGGCCTCAGCCGGTACGAGAGCTTTTCGTGCGTGCGTTCGTGCGTTCGTGCGTCACGCTCTCATATCTCGGCGTTGGAAAGCCGTAGGAAGGTAATCTTGGACTTTATGGATAGCTCTAGACTCACTGAGAATTGCGCTAAGAGGTTTCGAAATTCAAAAGTTTGAAAATCGCGAGTTACAGTAACCCGAAGGTCAAAACTTAAAACGGCTCTAACTCGCTCGTCTTACGTCGTAGAGCGGCGTGCGATAGGTCAACTAAAAGGTCCCGACGTGCGCTTTCGTTTGGCATAACAAAGTTTCTTAATTACGCAAACACGCAACACGAAAAGCGACATTATCGCGTTTTTTGCGCAGAAATCGCTCTAACTCGCTCAGCGTGCGTCGTAGGGAGACGATCTTGGGTTGGTTGGACAGCTCTCGACTCACTGATCATTTGTTCTTCTATTGGTCGAAACTCAAAAGTTTGAATTTCGGGAGCTACAGTAACCCAAAGGTTTAAAACGTGAAACTTATCAACTCGTTCGTCTTGCGTCATAGAGAGACGATCTTGAGTTCGTTGAATAGGTTTCGGCACACTGATAATTCCGTTAAGAGAACTCGAAATTCAAAAGTTTGAATTGCGCGCGCTACAGTAACCCGAGGGTCCAAAGCGCAAAACGGCTCTAACACGCTCGTCTTACGTCGTAGAGCGGCGTGCGATAGGTCAACTAAAAGGTCTCGGCGTGCTCTTTCACATGGCGTAAAAAATTTGTTAATTACGCAAACACGCACCACGAAAAGCGACATTCTCGCGTTTTTAGCATAGAAATCGTTCTAACTCGCTCAGCGTGCGTCGTAGAGAGACGATCTTGAGTTGCTGGATAGCTCTTGACTCACTGATCATTTGTTCTTCTATTGGTCGAAACTCAAAAGTTTGAATGTCGCGAGCTACAGTAACCCAAAAGTTCCAAACGCAAAACTTCTCTAACTCGCTTGTCTTCCGTCGTAGAGAGACGATCTTGAGTTTGTTGAATAGGTTTCGGCACACTGATCATTCCGTTAAGAGAAGTCGAGATTCGAAAGTTTGAATTTCGCTAGCTACAGTTACTCAAAGGTTCAAACAGCAAATCGGCCCTAACTCGCTCGTCTTACGTTGTAGAGCGGCATTCGTTCGACCGTTTGAAAGCTTACGTTGAGGCAGTTGTTGAACGGTCATTCCTAAAGAAATGCTTTTGTTTTTTTAAACCCTTGCTTTACGAACAACTTTGTTTGCTAAAGAAATTAATCCCGGGCGATCCCAATGTTGCCCTGCAACAACCGCTCAGAAATGCGTGTGTCTTGCTCAAAAAATTAATCCCGGGCGATTCCAATGTTGCCCTGCAAGAACCCCTCAGAAAGGAGCGTGTCAGAAGTAGCGCATGAATAGTGGACTCCAGGCGGGCGCGCGTCATATCGGAAAGGCTTCGAAATACTTTACAAAAGTATCCACTCTTTTACTCTTCCACTTTAAAACACTCACAAACCACTCTGTATTAATAAAACAACTCAACTTTTTTAAAACAGCTTGTTAACATGAAGTGTGATTTTCACGTGTCAGATGTGGGAGACATGGAATTTCACATGTCGGATGTAAGATGTCTTGGAGTTTGACGTGATGATGATGATGCCATAGATTTTCATGGGTGCAGCTGGGGAAACTCGACGCACGACATGCATACCTGTAACGGGGGGGGGGGGGGG
>JASAMZ010003173.1:0-35742 GCA_030248115.1 Linhomoeus sp. GSCO2_2
CCGTAAGGGGAAGACGTACGCGCTCGCCGACTGCCTGTCACGTACGAGACTGACAGTGGATTTGTCGTTGGTCAATTTGGGCGACTAGGAGCCATGAAATCGGGAGGTCGACCCAAGATGCCGTGCCCGATTGGAGGCGCAGGCGCAAGCCTAAGGAGCACGCGGGAGGGCGCAGTAACGGAGCCGGCGTTCGATATCTGCCGCCACGTCATGACGCGCTCGCAGGCCGCCCGCACAGCAGATCAGCAACAAGCGACAGCCAACTCGACGGCAGCGCCCCCTATCGGCGACGGGATGCAATCGACGTCGACCGCGAGGCTACAGCGCCCAATTGACACGATCGAAGATTTTTTCCAACAGACAGGAGACGAACTACAGAGGCTGCCCAGGCGCCCCCAGACGGACCCGTTGCCGCACGGTGTTATCAATCGGCCCGGAAGAAGTTCGTCGGCGATCCGAAGAGAGGAATGGGCAGCGCACCGCATGAGTGGAGCACAATGGCGACCAAAGATAAGTATCTACGCAGCATGGGGCAGTACTCCCTAACTTGGAAAATAGACAGAGGACGCCTCTGCACCAAGCGCGACTACTACCTGCAACAGGGCGTGCTCTATGTCCACTCTCGGCAGGGCGACAAGTTAGTGGTGCCTAAACAGGAGCGCTACACTTTGGTGAAAGAGGCGCATTCTAGTTTGACTGGCGGCCACTTCGGTCCTGGAAAGTGCCTTAGGCGACTGCAGAAGCGCTACTACTGGCCCGGGCTGGAAGGGGATATCTGGAAGCACTTGCGCGCGTGTGTGACGTGTGCCGCGCGCCAAGGCCAGGGACTGTCGGCGCAGCCCTATCTATCACCTGTCCCCATCCCCACCCAACCAATGGATAAGGTCGGCATGGACATACTAAAAGTAGCTCAGAGCGAGAAGGGACCAACGCACATTCTGACGCTAGTCGACTATCTCTCGCGCTACTTATGGGCCTATCCATTATCCAGCGAAACGACCGATGAAGTAGTGGACGTGCTGCGCAATCACTTCTTCAAACACTTCGGTTTTGTGAAGGAATTCGTCAGCGACCGAGGCGTAGCCTTCACCAGTGAAATCACCGAAAAGCTCATGCGCATTTACGGCATCAAGCAGAGCTTCACAGCGCCTTTGCATCCCGCGGCGAACGGTCTGGCTGAAGCCCAAAATGGGATTTTGTTAGAAGTGATCGCCAAGGCGGTGTATAAGCATCAGGCGGACTGGGTGGACTTGTTGGGTGATCTGGTGGTCGCCATCAACTGCACGCCACAGGAACGTCTGAAAGCTAGCGCGTTTCAAGTTTTGTTTGGCCGCGAGCCCAACCTCCCCTCTGCCTCCATCTTCTCTAAGGCGCCGTCCCCGCACGCTTCCTCCATGACCAATTGGCTCGATCGGTTGCCCCACGACCTGCGCCTCATTTGGACCGAAGCAAGGAAGGAGCTGGAGAAGGCGCAAGCTAAGACCAAGCAGACGTTCGATCGCAAGCGTCGTGGCGTAGAATTCAGCGTAGGCAGTCGTGTGTGGTGCAATTATCACAATCCACGCGCTGGCAAGCTGCAATTACGCTGGTTCGGCCCGTATGTGATCCGACGAATGTGGCCTAGTGGCGCCGTGGAGATCGTCCTGGAAGGGACGGCCGATACGGTACCCGTGGTCGTCAACGCGAATCGGCTCTGCAGATGCGACGACCGAATACCATACGGCGCGCGCCCACTCAAAGACGACGAACCCACGCGCCACCAACGAGAAGGACGTCATCAACGCGAATCAGCCAACCGATTGAATCGGGACGCTATTGTGCGCCGCGCAGTAGATCGGGACGCGCAAAGGATTACGGTATCTCCGTTGTGCGAACGCGCGCTGGCTGAATTGCTAAATGACGCATCGGCGCTCTCTATCGACCTACAGTACTACCAGTGCGCCGACAGAAAGTGCGACTACTGCACAAATTCCACTTCCTCTCCAGGCGTCACCATGGAGAACTGGGGAAGGAGCCGAGGAGAGCCTCTCGAGCAGGTTCCCTACGAGCGCATCCGTACCTCGAGCTGGAACGAGGACGACGAGACGGACCTGGCGGACGCCTTGCTGGCCGGCACCATGCCCACGAACTACGCCGAGTTCGCCGCCTACTACAACGCCAATCCAGCGACGAGGGAACGTGTGGCGAGGAAGAGGGCGGAGCCAGTGCCACGGTGGGCGAACGAACAGCAGTTGTTTCCGACGCAGGCGGGATCGATCATGACCACTGCTTCGACGAGCGCGGCATACGACCAGATGTGCGACGAATTCAAGCGCAACAGGCGCGCCGCTCGCGTTGCTCGTTCGCGCCAGCTCGCTTCGTCTGCACCGCCACGCGTCATAACCGATCTCGATCAGCGCGAACAGCAGCACCAGGAACTGCTACAGCAGCAGGCACAGCTGAGCGCGTTCACGGCCCATCAGCAACAGTTGGCGGCGGAACAGATGCAGTTCCAGCAGAACCTAGCGCAGCTCACGACGGGCGTGCCGCCGCCATACTATCCACCGGGTACCGTACTCGCGACTCAACAGCCGTTTGGAGGCACCACCTACGTCACTGTGCCCGCGCCTGTGTCGCTCACGACGCCGCCCCCCGGTGTGGGATTGGGCTCGTTTGGGCAGGTAGCTTCGCCGGCCCCCGCCGCTATCCCACCGCGCTCGAGGTTGTACCAGCAGCAGTCGCCACAGGGTCCCATGCTACAGGCGCCCCACCTGCTGTCTACGCCCCCTCCCCAGACGATCACGTATAGGTCGCTACCCCACTTCTCGGGACACTACCCGGCCGCGCCGCCCGGAACCCCACAGAGCGTGCTCCGCTCGCCAATAGTCGCGCAGCCCCGCACGGGTTCTGCCCCTCGGCCGCCGCGCAGTGCGAGCGTAGAGCCAGGAGTAGCTAGGGGAGGGCACACGAGCTCTGGTTCGCGAGGAGACCAGTCAGGTTCGGACGACCGCAGAAGCGCTAGACGCAGCCGTCAACCCTCGCCATCGCAAGGCGCCTATCCGCCGGCCAAGCGCGTGGCCAGCACACGGCACGCCGGATTACTGCCACGACCCACAGCGCCCCCTGGCGAGCCAGCGCAAAGGCAGCAGCGGCCGCCGCCGCCGTCGCGTGGAGGCATTTCTGCGAAACAGCAAACGGCGCGCACCACGACGGCGAAGTATCGAAGCAGACGGCTGCACGGCGTTGCCAAGCCAGCCGGAACGGCGACCCGAGCGCGTGGGCCCGTCCGTCCGCCCTTCCAGGGCCGCAGCCTGTCGAAGCAAGTGCGACGAATGCAGCGCCCCACTTCGATCAGCACGCGCCGTCGCCCAGTGCACTACGCGAGGCAGAAGAAGCTGCTAGAGGACGTCCGCGCCGTCAGTGACGCTTTCACCGCCACCATCGGCAGTAAGACGGAGAAAGCCACTGAAATACGCGACGAATTGCGCCGCGAATTCCTACCCGTGCGTGAGGACGGCGCGAAAATCGACGAGCGCGACATCATCAGCGGCGACCGTCTCTCGGATATGTACTTCGCGTGCACCGGCCAGAGTTTGACGGGCCTCGATCACGCCAATCGCGTTTACATCACAGACGAGGCAACTCTGGAGCGCCGCTGTGTCGAGCTGATGCGTTGGATGGACCACCACGACTGTTACGTCCTCTTCGCCGACACCGAAGGCGTCAACTATCGCAGCGTCACACAGCCTTTCGAGTCGGGCGACCCGCGCGTGAAGTATCGACGGCGCGACGAGTGGTTGAAGCGCAATCCGGGCGCGAAGCCAGAACAATATCCCGGCATGAAGGGTATCGACGAGAAGCACATCCTCTTCCGCGGCCCCAACGGCAAGGAGACGTGGTCGAACGAATTCCACGCGCCAGCCACGCACATGCAAGTCACCAATTTCGACGGCACTATCTCCATGGTGGTGGACTTGCGCTTCTTTTCGAAGGTCGACTACCGTAACCATCGGCGCTATTACTTCCCCTCCGCGCTCAATGCCCTGTTCACCTACGAGGGCAGGAAGTCTGATGGTTCCCTGGGCAGTGCGCCGCGCGTGATGGTGATGTTCTGGGACTTCCGTTCGGACCTGACGCGCCTCTACCACACGTACGTCAACGTCTCCGACCGTCTCGTGCGCCTGAAGATACACCGCGACTTCATCACCGGCGACGAAGACATTCTCGAGCGCGACGAGTTTCGCCGAATTCTGCCCAATATGCTGATCGAGAAGCCCTACGCCGACCAAATGTACGGTCTCTACCTGTGGGCACCCACCATACTCGATCCGGCCGAACTGTGCGCGCACGACAATATCCAACTCGGGTTCAAATGCGCCAATCAAGACGCTAAAGCGCAGTACCCGATTCAGCGCACGGTTTCTCTCGCGAACGCGGCGACGGACGTGTTGAAGCGCGCGGAATGGGCGGAAGCGCACAAGTTGCACGACCACGTAGTGGAGCAGTTGAGTGCCCGCGCCCGCGTCCCCAAACTGACGGAACGCCGCAAACGCGACGAGCGCAGAGGCACCGATAGCTACCGCTTCCCATTCATCTCCTGGTGCTTCGGCCAGCGTCTCGACCAATACGCGCAGACTCCCCACCGGAACGCGCTAATCAACTACATGGTCAATGACTGCAGGCAGATGGTGTTCATCGTGTGGTATCTCTGCCTCAACTATCCCAGTTTCGACGCTGAGACGACCGGGAAGCGCTCGTGGTATTGGGGATGGGATCGCGTGCGCCGCCACATGCGAAACTACATGCGCACGCGCCGTCACGACAGTCAGACGTGGAGTAAGACGGCGGACACGAAGGAAGGCCAGAAGGCCGACGCCGCACAGGTTCTGCCTATCGGCGGCGAGGAGGCCTCGGCTTCCGCTTCGGAGGAACGGTCGCTTGTCACGCCGAACGAGACCCTGCCCATCCCTGACGACATCCGAAAGGTCTTGCAAGAGTGGGTCAGCACTTTTCTTGACCAGGCCGACCGACGCGAATTGGTGTGCGCTGCTTCCCCGCTGATGATGCGCGGTTTCACGCTCCACGAGAACAAGTTCGGCGCGCGATACGTCGACGTCGTGCACGATCGATTGACGGCTGTCGACGTCGCCAGCAACTTCAGCGCTTCCTCGCTCTCGCGCGCGCAGTTGCACTACCATATCGCCAACTACGTGCTGTTCGTGCGCGCGGCTCGCAAGGCCCTGCGAGTGGCCGTCGCCAACTACCGGTCCGTCTACATCGACAATTTGATCCACCGACTGCTGACAGTGGGCTTTCCCGACGACCCCGAGCAGTGGACGACGGAGCAGAAAGCGCTGATTCCGACCCTTGCGAAGGAAGAAGCGTCCGTCATTCACGTCGATCTGCCCGCACGCAGCGTGAACGCAAGCGCCATGCTCCGCTGCTACGTTGACGAACTGAAGGCGCAAGCCCGCGACTCTGAATCCACCATCACTCAGCTGCAAATCAGAGTCAACGAGCTGGAAGACGAGAAGCGCGGCGTGCGCGCCACATTATCGTCCGTCTTCGGTCAGCTAGGTCAGCACATCCGTCACGGCGACACGGAAGCGGCCGGCGGCGTATGCGACAAACTCGCGTGGGAGTGGGGAGAAGAGGAGGAAGCGATGGAAGAGACGCCCCCCACGGAGAGCGCAGACAGCCACGAACTACAACAGCGCGAATTGGACGAAGCCGAGAAGCAGTTGCGTGAGCGCGCCTCGGTTCGCGTCGACGCCGCCGCCGCCGTTGCCGGCCCTGCCGAGTTTCGAGCGGGCGCGCAGGCCGAAATCGCAGCGCAGCGTAGCGAAGCAAAGACTGAGCGCGAGGAGCGTCGGCTGCAGCTGATCGAGGACGAAGTTGAGCGCATCTGTGAAGTTTGGAACGACTACCCTGACGCCAAATATCCGCGCAACATCGCCATCGGTACGTCGTTCGCGCTCGTCCAAGACCCAGCAAAGCGCCGTCTCGCCGACCAGTCCGTGTACACCCAATTGGGAACCAACCTGAAGGTGCTCAGGGAGCGGCAAGCCGCACAGGTCCTGCCTCTCGGCACCATCTTCGATACTCCCAGTGAGCACCCAGGGTTGAAGTGGTCGGAGGAGAAGCTGGAGTGCTGGAAGCAGAAGGAGAGCTACGGCGGCCCCTGTCCCGTCGCCTCGGGCGAAGGCGCCCCCCAGGGCGCCGCGGAGCTGAAACAACTGCAGCAGCCGCCCGCCAGCGTGTCGGAGGAGCCTCAGGAGGAGCTCGACTACGAGGAGGACGACGATGAGGAGCCGGCCGAAGGAGAGGAGGGAGAAGAAGTGGAGGACGACGACGACTCAGACACTGGCCTCTACTAGCCCCCGTTGGTCAGCCCGGAGTCCGGTCTTCAACGGAGGGGGGGGGGAGTTGTTGCGGACCTACTACGCAGCCCCCTGCCCGGTTACGTTCCCCTTTCCCTTTCTCCTTTTCCTTGTTCACGTTGTGTTCCCTTGCCACGGTATACGGTAGTTCTGCGTCGTGAAGGAACCGTGGAAGGAGTATTTTGTTGTGTTGCGTGTTTTCTGCTTTTGCCCGTCCCTTACTTCCAGTGGCGGAACGAGCCCCAGCCTTCACGTGATATCGTCTCACTGTGGTGCCGTTTCGTCTCAAACCATCCGTTCGAGCCGGAGTTCGCCGGGCCTACAGCGAGAGCCGCCAGAAGTCTCTCAACGCGATCGCCATCGCTGTAGTAGAGTACGTACTGGCTACTGTAGGCCACGTCATCCCCGCCCACCTGATTCCGTGATCTTTGTGGCGTTCTCCCGGCGACGTTGAAGTCAGTCGTAGGTAGGCCGCTTCCTAGAGCGTCCTATTTTCCCTCTCGCCCCTTGCTGTCGTGTGTGTAAGTGTAGGAGGTGCGGTTTTGTTGCGTTAGGCTCGAACTGGTCTGATCAGCCAGTAAAGCCTTTTCTTCGAACCCAGCGTCTCCGCCGCACGGCTTCAAGCCCCGCTCATCTACGGAAATCACCTTCGAATCACGAGTATTTCGGAAGGAAGTGACGTTGTTGTTGTCTTGCTCGGTTCCACTGGGTGGCGTCGGTTGGTGTTGCTCCAGGCTGTCTAGAAGCCTGTCACCATTGCTGTTGAGAGAGAGAGCGTTTCGCGTTGCTCCCCAGGTGGAGACGACGCTGGACGTGTCGGCCGAGAGAGGGTTGGCCTTGTGCTCCCCCGTCAAGCCCTACCGCCTTCAGTGGGACGAGCTTCTGGAGAAGCTGGAGACGGCGGAAGTCGTGGAACCGGTTTGTGTGTCCCTGGCGCTTCTTTGCGAGCTGTCGGGGATCGCGCGTTGGAAGAGCCGTTGCAGAATGTCTACGCGATCTACCACGTGGTCAAGCCCGTCTTCAAGGGCTTGGTCAGCTCGAGAGACTCCATCGATTTGGTCACCATCGACAAGCGCGACGACCTCTATTTCATTGCCGGTTGGTCCGCTACATGCATGCTGCAAATTATTTGGCTCGGGACGTACGCCGCTCGCCATTACTCGGTTTTCAGCCGGAGGCATGGAGCATCCCAAGTACCCGCCGTTCTCTGGCCGAGTGCGCGCCTTCCAGCACGCCGCCGGCTTCGCTTTCCGCGAGATACAGGGGTGCGAGAGGGGGGGGGGGGGTGGTTCCGTTGCTCTTTCACACTCTCTCGTCAAATCGGCGAAGCGCCTTTCGCTCCTTGCAGCGAGCCCAACCGCTGCCTTCTCACGATCCTCTTCCACGCGGACATGCAGCTGAACACGGTCACTTCCTTCGTCGCCTCCATGGTCAGACCCAAGCTGATGCGCCAGATGGCCAAGACCCTGGTCAAGGCCGCTTCCCAGCTGCAGATCGCCGACGACGACCTCCGCGACGCCTTCGCTCCCAAGTCGCTTTGAGCTCTCCCTTCGTCCTTGGCGCTTCTCTTTGCGTTGGTTGCGTTTCCTTCCACCCTGTGATAACCAGTGGCCGCCGGCATTGGCTTGTTCGCTTTCACGTTCGTAACCTGTGATTCGTCGTTTCTGTGAACACACGGCAGTCTGTCGCACGCTGTCACACGTACGTACATAGGTCACCATTCGTGGTACGGTACTGCTGTGCTGATTAGCCATGTCAAAAATTGGAAGACTCGATCTCTTCTGTGTGATGGCTGGCTTCGGGTGTCGTTTCTAGGATCGCCGACTGTCCAGCTAGTTGAATGGGCTGGTCGTACTGGGTGGCGCGCCTGACCGCCCGCTGGTTAGCCGGCGCCATCAGTTGATTCGTCTCGGCTTCCGCTTGACCCCGCGCTCTGCCGCTGCCCGACAATTTCTCCTTCAATCGTCGTCTGCCGGACAGACCGGCGACTCGGGCGGGCGCCGACGCCTTTCTGTTCTGGTTGTGCAGCTGCGGCCTGACGTGGGGCGCCACGGAAGGCGATCGGCCGCTGCAACTGTCACGTGCTGAGGTCGGCGTCCGACTGTTGGCTGGGCCCACGGCCACCTGTGCCTGCGGACCGGTACTGAAGGTGCCCAGTCGGCTGTTGCGCCTGTGGTTCTCGAACAGGGTGCTGTTGCGGTACTCCTCCGCCGTCATGGCGACGCAGGGCAGCCAGCGAAAGATGTACTTGAAGCCGATGCGAAATCTGAGAGCGACAGTAACAGTAGACGCATTGACAGCTGCTGTAGTATGGAAAACTGCGCACGGGGACCTTTGCTACATACATACCTGGAGTTCATCCAGCAGTAGATGATGGGATTGAAGATGGTGCTGCTCATGGCCAGCCAGTACATGTTGACGAAGATGAGGGGCGGCAGGTTGCTGTTGACGGCCGTGATGATGGTGAAGTAGATGTGGTAGGGCAGCCAGCAGATCATGAAGATGGCCACGACGGCGCCCAGCATCTTGACCACCTACATACGAACGGGACACGCTGCATACCATTTGCCGCGCGCCAATGTTTATCTTGGACCTTCCGTTTGGCGGCCAGGTTCTCGCCTTGACGATGATCGCCGATCGGTTGGTTGCCCCAGAGGGTGCGCGCGACGGCGACATAGGTGGCGGACAGAACCATTAGTGGAATCAGGTACTGTACGATGACGATCACGTACTTGAACCTGAAGAAGCGAAACCTCTGCAGCCGGCGTACTGCTTCCTTGGCAACTGCCATTGTACTCACGCCACGTCTAGTCGCATCTCTTGTGCCCAAGTGGGGTAGCCATTGTCATTGCACAGTCGGTGCGTTGTGAGCCTGCGCAGTGTCGTGTCGAAGAAGTAGAGGTCCATTGTGTAGCTGACGGCGATTTGGGGCGACGCAAAGAGGGCAGCAGCCAGCCAGATGGCGGCGATGGATGCCAGAGTATGCTTCTTGGACAACCTTTGACGCAGAGGATGGACAATGGCCATGTACCTGCAATTTCAGTAGTCGAAGGAACTGCACGCAGCGCATACATACATATGTATGTAACATATATATGTTACAGTGAATACCCGCATCCAGAGAAACCCGCATGCGGGTTTTCACTAGAAGTGTTAGTGAATACCCGCATATGCGGGTATTCACTAAAAAGTTTAGTGAAAACCCGTCTAGGAGTGCATGGTGAGTTCTGAACGAGTCCACACCAGATTACTGAATGAGTTCACACCAAAATTCGGAATCAACACAAATTACGGAATACACCCAATTACTACACGAGTCGACACCAAAAGGGGATATCGTAGGTCTGAGCAGGATGTGATCGTAGGCTAGCCGGAGATCGTAGGCCTGAGCAGGAGGAGATCGTAGGCTAGGCGGAGATCGTAGGCCTGAGCAGGAGGAGATCGTAGGCCTGAGCAGGAGGAGATCGTAGGCCTGAGCAGGAGGGGATCGTAGGCTAGGCGGAGATCGTAGGCCTGAGCAGGAGGAGATCGTAGGCTAGGCGGAGATCGTAGGCCTGAGCAGGAGGAGATCGTAGGCTAGGCGGAGATCGTAGGCTAGGCGGAGATCGTAGGCCTGAGCAGGAGGAGATCGTAGGCTAGGCGGAGATCGTAGGCCTGAGCAGGAGGAGATCGTAGGCTAGGCGGAGATCGTAGGCCTGAGCAGGAGGAGATCGTAGGCTAGGTGGAGATCGTAGGCCTGAGCAGGAGGAGATCGTAGGCTAGGCGGAGATCGTAGGCCTGAGCAGGAGAGATCGTAGGCCTGAGCAGGAGGAGATCGTAGGCCTGAGCAAGAGGAGATCGTAGGCCTGAGCAGGAGGAGATCGTAGGCAAGGCGGAGATCGTAGGCCTGAGCAGGAGGAGATCGTAGGCTAGGCGGAGATCGTAGGCCTGAGCAGGAGGAGATCGTAGGCTAGGCGGAGATCGTAGGCCTGAGCAGGAGGAGATCGTAGGCTAGGCGGAGATCGTAGGCCTGAGCAGGAGGAGATCGTAGGCTAGGCGGAGATCGTAGGCCTGAGCAGGAGGAGATCGTAGGCCTGAGCAGGAGGAGATCGTAGGCCTGAGCAGGAGGAGATCGTAGGCCTGAGCAGGAGGAGATCGTAGGCCTGAGCAGGAGGAGATCGTAGGCTAGGCGGAGATCGTAGGCCTGAGCAGGAGGAGATCGTAGGCTAGGCGGAGATCGTAGGCCTGAGCAGGAGGAGATCGTAGGCTAGGCGGAGATCGTAGGCCTGAGCAGGAGGAGATCGTAGGCCTGAGCAGGAGGAGATCGTAGGCCTGAGCAGGAGGAGATCGTAGGCCTGAGCAGGAGGAGATCATGTAGGCCTGAGCAGGAGGAGATCGTAGGCTAGGCGGAGATCGTAGGCCTGAGCAGGAGGAGATCGTAGGCTAGGCGGAGATCGTAGGCCTGAGCAGGAGGAGATCGTAGGCCTGAGCAGGAGGAGATCGTTGGCCTGAGCAGGAGGAGATCGTAGGCCTGAGCAGGAGGAGATCGTAGGCCTGAGCAGGAGGAGATCGTAGGCTAGGCGGAGATCGTAGGCCTGAGCAGGAGGAAATCGTAGGCTAGGCGGAGATCGTAGACCTGAGCAGGAGGAGATCGTAGACCTGAGCCGGAGGAAAGCCTGAGCCTAAGCCTAAGCCTAAGCCTGAACCAAAGCCTGAGCCAAAATACATTCATTGTAACGGTGGAATGAATTGGTGCGGATTCATTCAGTAATCGCTGCTGAACTTGAAGGAAAAGAACCCAAGAAAAGAATTCAATGCTAGGATGTTTGGAAGGATTAGATTAAATATATGGCGAGACTTCAAGCGGACCTTGGAATAAGAAAGTACCGTGTTCACTTGTATGCGGCTGGCGATTCTGCGGAACAGCGCCGTGAAACACGCATATGCGGGTATTCACTAACTGGACCAGTGAAAACCCGCATATGCGGGTATTCACTAACGGTGTCAGTGAATACCCACATATGCGGGTATTCACTAAGTGGTTTGGTGAAAACCCGCACATGCGGGTTTTCACTGGATGCGGGTATTCCCTGTCACATATATATATATATATATATTAATATATATATGCATACATATGTAACTGTTCTGCTATTACCTATCGAAGCTCATGGCCATCATGGTGAAGACGCTGGCGCACGTGGGCGCGACGCCCATGAAGTTATTGACGGAGCAGTAGAGGTCGCTGAAGAGCCAGTCGTACTTCAAGTTGTAGTAGGAGGAGAAGCCGACGTTTAGAACGGAGATACTGGCGTCGGCGATGGCCAAGTTGACCAAGAAGTAGTTTGTCACTGTGCGCATTCTCTTGTGGCCGACCACGATCCAGATGACGGTCAGGTTGCCGCCGACCGCCACCACAATGATGAGCGCGAACAGTGCCAAGTAGAAGGGAATCACGAGCCGCGGCCAGGGATAGACGACGGGTGATCCAGTGCAGAACAACTGCGGAGTGACGAATGACGCATTCGACAGCTCCGCTTTGAGCTGTGTGCAGTTGCAGCCTCTCACGACAAGAAGGTCGTGTAGATAGTCATAGATTTTCTGATCGTTGGTCAATTCGATTTGGTACATGCAGCACTTGGCGACGTCGTCGTCCATGGTCGACTGAATAGCGGCCGAAAGAAGATTGAAAAGCCAGACCGCTTGGGCGACGGAGGACGATAAGCGGAAGGGATAAGTAAGTAAAGGATCGAAGGGGGGCGGGGCGGCAGCGGAGGAGGAGAGAGACGGCGGCGGCAGGATATGAGGAGACGTGCTCTAGGCAAGTCCCTCAAGGTTTGGAGGACTGGATTGGACGAGGCGCGCTTGTTCGGCGCCGACGGCGGACCTTTTTGTCGGCGAGTAGGAGGAGGAGGGCCCTCCGTCGACTTCGCCCCTCCTTCCCGAGCTCATCGTCTTCATAGTTGGCCAAAGTATATTAGCGTCGTTGCCGCTCCGGCCGGCGGACGTAGCCCCCGCAGTGGGTTGCCGGCAGTCGCGCTCCAGAGCTCCTGGCTCTGGCGAGTTTCGTTCATTTTCCCTTGCTGGAGGTTTGGAGCTGCTTCCGCGCCACCTGGTAGCGCTGCGGTACCAGCTGCATCGGCTGCTTCTGGTCTCGAGCTCGAACGTCGCCTCTCTACCTACAAGGCCACTTCCCTGCGACTTCGGCGGCGGTTCTCGGGTTACTGTGTCAACAAGTTGTTTCTTCACGGCTCGACCTGCGGCCCGCCAATTGCTCGAAATGAGAAGGAAGCCCCAAAAGAACAGAATGGGAGCTGGCGCGCGACAGAGTGGTTCAATCAAGGCGGCCCGACGACGACCCGCCGCGAGGGAACGAGACGGGCAGAAACCCGACTGTGATTAGAGGGGGTTTCGTTGAGTCCGGCGTTAGTAGTACTACCGACATCGAGCGGAGGGGTAGCAGCAGCGATTCTTTTTCTTCACTCTGGTGTCCCATAAATTCGTGCTTCTGTGCGTGAGCGAGTGGGGTATGTCCTCAGCGCTGTCGCATCCGATTCATCATCCGCCTGGACAAGTTGCGCCCCACACGATCGAGCGCATACCTACGCGCGCAGCTTTTCCCCCCGCGGGTATCATTGGATTAGCGAGACCGCTAGCGCCCACAACGCGACCCGCTGTGGCCATTCCATCAAAATGGAACTCAACGGCGCGGGAAAATAGGACGCCGGCCTGCCAAGCGGCCAGAGGCGACCGCCGGCCCAATACACAGAAAGGGCGCCGATAAATAATCGGGTTAGGCGGCGCCGAAGAACACAAGCAGCGTGAAAGAGACAACTTTGAAAGGAACATATAGAACTCATTCAGAGCGCGTACGCGGAACACAAAAGTACAAGGATGTTGTTGTAATCACAACGCCATACCACCCGGCTACATTTGCACAGCTTCGAAGGCGAGATACTGGCGCAGGTGCGAAGGAAGCGGCTGCGCACCATCGGATCCACACAGCGACTCCAGGCGCGACTGGGACAAGCTGCCAGTTAAGTAACGCCGACAGAGAAACTGAAGCGAGGGCGGAGCGCCGCCAGCTCCTAAAACAAAGAAGACGGATAAACCCAAAGCCGTTTACGACCTTATGTGTCGGCGCGAATATAAAGCTAACAACACGCCGTTAATGTAGCTCGGCGGCTCACCAAGTTTGGCGGGCCATTCAGCGTCGTCGGCGGCGCCCAAGGCGACTCTCCAGGCTTCGCAGCAGTTGGGCAGGAAGTCGAACTGGCACAGGAGTTCCAGAAGCGAGTTCAGTTCCGCCGGCGTGTAGATCGCCCTCAGTTCGTCCAGCAGAACGTAGGGGGCGTCGTCAGAAGCGCCTTCCTCCTCCGTCTCTTCCAATGCAGGGACGGCCGACGCCTTGCATGCGCACCAGAAGCGCAGGCGAGGACGCAGGCCGGCCTTGAGCAGCGCCAGCAGCTGCGTCCGGTAGACGCCGTGGATGCAGAGCAGCATCGCGTCGGGAATGTTGGGGCAGAGCGAGTCGCTGGACGAGGCGTTCAGCTGCGCCGCTTCCACGGCCGACAGGAGACAGCGAAGGACCTCCGGCTTCTGTCGCTTCAGAACGGCGAACAGCAGAGGGGAATGGGTGTTCTCTTGAGCGTCCGTGATAGAAAGGCGTGCGGCTAAAGTATCGATGTTCACTTTGTTTTACCCAGATTACAAGCAACTTGCTACATACCGTAACTCCTCCGATGGGGCCCGCCTTTGGCGATTATTTTGCACCCTGTATACCTCCAATCAGGGTGACTACTGGAGGCATAATCTAATGGGGGGATCCTAGAGAGTTCCATAGTTTGCTCGAAGTAACCACTTGTCACAGTTTACACATCACGGTTTTCAGTCTTAGTACCGAATTTGTGGTCAGAATGCCGGCGCCGGTACAGACATCCCATCTTGAGTTCGGAATCGTCGCAAAGTACGAACCATAAATAGTATCAGTGCCACCGGCAGTTACCCAAGGTGGGCGCTATTGTGGGGGGGGGGGGGGGGGGGGTATTGCAGGGAATACGGCACATACCCATATTTCAACTACGAACTAGCGACCGTATGCCGACAGCTGCACTCACCGTATTCCACGAGGATCTTCACGCAGTTGATGTGACCCTTGGCCGCCGCTCTACCGAGAGGCGTCGCGAAGTCGCGATCGAACAGCGGCCCGAGATAGCGGTAGGTGGCGTGGATTCGCTTGAAGTCGCTGGCTCTGTCGGGGTCCAGACCGAAGTCGAGCAGAAGGCGCAGGCAGCGCTCGCTGCCGTTCTCGGCGGCGGCCAGAAGCGGGCACTGCTCCGATCGACTGACGGCAGAGACGGTCGTCTTGGCCAGCAGAAGCGCCAGGCAGCGACTGTAGTCCTTGGCGGCCGCCGCCGTGGCTGCGTGGGCGCCCTCTTCCCCTGTGAGAGAATCGGGAGAAGCGCCCCACTCGAGCAGCGCATCCACCACTCTATCGTAACCCTCCTGGCAGGCGATGTAGACGCAACTGACCCCGTCGGTGGAACGGATGTTGAGAAGACGTCGAGCTTCATCTGCCAAGCGCTCGAACTTCGCTCGGTTGCTCATCTGCATGAGTGTGACACAACGCAATTCACCTTTGGTCTGGGCGAGGGAAAGCAACTCCTCCAAGCAGGCCAGACGACCATACTGGCAGGCGACGAAGAACGGTGTGAGATTCTCGCCGTCGACGCTGTCCAGCGACACTCCCCACTCGACGATTGGCTTGATTAGGTGGGTGTGACCCCAGTAGACGGCCTCGTGAAGCGCCGTGTAGCCGGTCCAGTAGCGCTTCTTGGGATCGGCGCCAGACGAGATCAGAAAGTCGACCAGTGTCGCATTGCCAGCCTTCGCCGCTAGAAACGTTTGCCTAGCCACTTTCTAAAGATATGCAAGTCTTACTGTAGAAGTGGTCGGCACCCGCGATTATAGGAAGCATGTCGTCCATTGATCCCAGGTTCACGTCGGCGCCACATTCCACCAGCGTCTTTGCAGCCTCGAAGTGGTTCCGCTGGCAGGCCAGAAGCAATGCCGTGCTACCGTCGTGGGAACGCCAGTTGACGTCAAGCTCCGGTCCTCTCGCTTCTGCCAGTGGATCACCCTTAGATTGAGATTCATATGCGAGTTTACACATCGATTAGGCGCGGTCTTTCCCACTCCCACCGAAGAGCACTTGAATGCAGTCGACGTAGTTGGAGTAGGCGGCCTCGTGAAGCGCCGACCATCCTCGGTTGTCGCGGACGTCGGCGGGCGCGCCGCTGCCCAGCAACTCGGACAACCACTCGCTCTTGCCCAGGCGCGCCGCCAGGCCCACCGTCGAGCAGGCGTTGTCGCGCCCCACGTCGAACACATTCGACGGCGCTTCTTCCATGCGCGCCCTCTTTGACTGGGGATGGGAAGGCGCCGCCTCTTCGCCTCCGTCATCCTCGTTGCTGTGGTGACTTTGAGCAGCAGATACAGAAGCGCTCTCTTCTTCCATGACTGAGTGGACGTGCGTTCGGCAAAGATTGCAACAATGCACTCCCAGGAAAGACAGTCACTAGAGTGGAGCAATCCAGCTTGAGAAGATGTGCCATTTGAATTCATAGTGATTTGTGTAAGATGGCCTTTGTGGCACAGAATAACAGGCGATATCTTTCGAAAGATATCGCCTGTTATTCTGTGCCACAAAGGCCATCTTACACAAATCACTATGAAAGACAGTCACGCTTTTGCAGGTACTCTCATGTAGACAAACAGTTGTAATTGCACGCACGGCATTATCCACGCCGCCAAGGGCAACAATGTATTCAACTGTCTTTTCAGACTCAACAAATCTCAACACCAGCAATGGTTCGGCCTCTAAGCATGCAATCCTCATCAACTACTCCTCTTCCATTCCTCCCCTCAGGCGGCGCCCTTCTTCTCGGCCTTCAGCACTCTGATGACGATCTTCTGCTCCTCGATCAGGAAGGCGCGAATGATCCTGCAGTCGCGACACAAACAGCGGTCTGTACGGTTAGTTCAATCGTCGCGTACCCAATCATTAGTGAACTTCTGTACCTCTCCCGAACGGCCTTGGCCGACAGGACGCCTCCGTAGGTGCGATTGACCGTCTTGTGCCGCTTCGACAGCGCCTTCAACTTCTTCGGACGGGCCGGCGTGATCTGGAACGAAGAAGCGAAACAAGTAGACAGCTCACTTCCGAGGAAGTAGGTACATACAAACAGAGTATGAATGAACAAATAACCCTAGAATTAAAGGGTGGGCGGGCTGGCCACAGATAAATCGGTATTGCCACCGATGAAAAGCGCGCAGGTCACAGATGGACGTGCATCTTCACAGATGAATGTGTAAGTTCACAGATAAAGGTCCCGAACCGCACACACTGCGTACAATCACAGATAAATATGTAACATCACAGATAAATGTGTATCGTCACAGATAAATGTGTAACATCACAGATAAGTGCGTAAGTAGCGAGGCATTGGCCATCCTACAAGCTTGGCATTTAGAAAATGCAGGGAAGGGGCACAGCCGGCCTGAGCAGGCGGTGAAGTAGATGGAGGAGTGTTTATTCCACCCACTGTTTGCACTAAAACTCGGCCGGCGTCGCGCCTGGCGGGTCGAAAACTGAGGCTTAGCGCGACCACCAACTTCAGGGCGCGCTCCGCGCGCCCCGAAGTCGGTCACCGGTCGCGTTAAGCCTAAGCTTCGACCCGCCAGACTGCGACGCCGACTGACTCTTGTGAACTGTGGGCGCAGGGCGAGCCTAAGCATAGCCTGAACCGGAAGGAATATTCTGCTTTGGACTATTTGAAGAAACTGTCAACATTATTCACCCAATAAATGTGATGTGGCACATTTATCTGTGATGTTACACATTCATCTGTGATGTTACACATTCATCTGTGAAGTTACACATTCGTCTGTGAAGATACACATTCATCTGTGATGTTACACATTTATCTGTGCAAAACACCCACAGCCTCGGCCGTGAAAAGTCATCTGTGAAGATACCCATTTATCTGTGGGCATACCGCTTTATCTGTGCCCAACCATTTTCCCCAGAATTAAAATACGAAACGGTGGGTTTCGAAATGTAAAGGGCACCAAACAAGGCGCCTACCCCCTTCAGCTTGACTTGTGTGTCTCCGCATTTGGGGACTTTGCCGAGCTTCTTGCGGTAGAGGAAGACGAGCTTGCCTCCCGGCGTCTTCGAGACCTTGGTCTTGTTCGACTTCGTGTTGTACGCCAGACGGCGACGGTACGTCAGACGCTGAGGCATCTTCTTCCGCTGCTGTTGCTTGCTACTTCAACCAAATTAGGCAACACCGCACCAACAACGACTCGAAACGAAACACCACAACTATCTGAGCTGAGGAAAATCGCTATGCGAAGGCCGACTTCGTCACTTCAGAGCTCGAATGCATCACGGTACGACAATCTACACTACCGTGTTAGCTGTGTGCTGCAGGGAACAGCGTAGGCTATCTGTGTTGTGTACCGTATTGTACCGTTTCAAACTACAGTGTTCATATGGGTGTTATCCACTCGGTCGTCGGTTCGATAAACATACTGTGCATATGTACCTCGAAACTCGAAACTTGGCGGCTTCTGGCGGAGTTACGTAGAACACACTTGCTGTTCGCCTGCTTGTGCCAGTCGTATTGGCACTGCACGGAACAAGCCAGCGCGGAGACAGTAATATGTAATCGATTTGGTCGCAGCGTTCGTCGAAGAGAGAGAGAAGGCTTCCATGCAAAGCCTTTCAAGCAGCTGGCTGACGGCGCGGCGGCCGGCTGCCTTCTAAAATTGCGTTCCTCTAGTATCAGCGTTGCGTTGCCGTAGGCACTAAAACGGTATGGCGCCTGCGCCGGCCGACGATATGCCAAGGCAAATAAGTTGGCTCTTCCGAACCAAACCGATATTCCCTCCCCTTTCGGTCTGCTTTCGACAGAAGTGGTGGCCGTAGAAAACGCCAGTTTGTTTAGGCAGTCGGTTTTACGGGCGAAGAACGCATGAATATCTAACGAGACAGCGGGGTCCTCCATTGCGAGCCAGCAAAGTCTGCATGTTTCGTCGGGTGAAAACGGCGGTGGTTGGCGCCGCCACCGGCGAGGAGAACGGCGGCGCGGAGACCGCCGTCGAGGACAGCATACCCGCCGCCGGCATGTCGCGCTATCCAGGGCCACGAAAGGTGGTCGACGCCAGTGACATCGCCGACCCTTGGTTCGCTGCCACCGGCGTCGTCCCAAGTGGGCACAGGTTGAAATGAAAGGAACGGAGTCGAATCGTAGAGTAGCGTGGACCGTTCCAGTCAGCGACGCTCCCCGGTTCCCCTACAGCCGGCCGGAGTTTCTCTATCTGAGCGAAGAGGAAGTGGCTTTGTCCAACGACAAGCTGACGAGGCCGGTTCTAACGCCCAAGGACCCCTCGCGCATGCCGCTCTTCGCCGGCTACGCCGAATGCGTCAACGCCGGAAAGACAGAGCAGAACGAGGATCAGGCCAACGCCAAGATGCTGACGTTGAGGCAGACGGGGTGGAGGCCGAGCCCATCCCTCGGTCAGACTGATATGCGTCTGTTAGAAATAAACCCGGGGCGGTATCGCCTTTATAAAGAGGCGGAGCAGCATCGTCGTCAGTTTTGATTCAGGTGGCTCCAGTTCCTCGAAGCGCAGCACAAAACGGTCGGCGAGTGAATGTCGGCGGCCGGAAACAGAAGTGCCTTCCAACGGTGACGACGCGAGTCGCGCGAAGGACGATGGGGACTCGGCGTCAGCCACGAGGCGATTCTCTGGAGATGTCGAGCTGCTCGAGGAGCTCTCATCCGTGGTGCGATATGACTTCTGACACCGTGACGCCTGCGCGGTTGGTGCATCATAAGTACAGTACCTACATACACTGCGAGATTGCAGCACATTGGGGAAGAGGAAAGGATGAAGCCACCTAAGGCAGAAGCTGCGTATTTTGCTATTTTCGACGGCCATGCCGGCAGCGGCGCTTCACTTGTGGCTGGGAATTGCCTTCACGAGCACATACGGGTAGAGAGAAATCCACCATTGTTGGTTTGATTCTTTGTATAATAAGCGATTGATGTGTTTGCAGGAACGTTTGTGCCAGGTTATTGAGACGATCTTGCATTTGGATCGCCGAGAGCATTTGTCAGCAGTCGGCGGCACTCGTAAGGGCGTTAGAAACAGCGGCGTCTTGTCTCCCAGTGGGAAGGAGCTCACCAGGGATGGGCTAGTGATAGGCGCCCTGGAGACGGCCTTCATCGAGATGGTATGCACACACACATATGTACCTACATACTCACAAGCTTATGTACATACCGGGCGCTCGATGCAGTAGTACTGTTCTCCTCATCCTTCAGGACGAGCAAATCAGCGAGGAGAAGATGCTGTGGCGCATTCCCGGCGGCGCGGCTGCCTGCGTGGTGCTCTTCTTCCTCGGCCGCTGCTACGTCGCCGGCGCCGGCGACTGCAGAGCCGTCGTCGTTCTCAATCGCTCCTCGTCCGATTCAGAGGAAGACGCCTCAGCCGGCAGCATCCATCAGCTTTCGACCGATCACACGCCGGAAAACGAACGGAAACGGCTGCAGTTCCTGGTGGCTAGCTGACTAGTTGATGACGAATTCACACACTGAATTTGTTGTCACTCAATCAATTGCTAGGCATTCCGCAACGCGGACCTACTGGGCGGCAGATTCAGCCGCTTTGAATACAGTCGATTCTTGACGAGAAAAGACGTGAGAAAGAAAGTACTCTATCGCGACTGGTTTATGGACGGCTGGTACATTTCCGATTTTCACTACAATAAATTTGCTGTTTCGCAGCGTGTGTACTGTCTGTTGAAACTGCAGGGCGGCCAAAACAGTTCGCGAAACGGATCTGCGCTACCCACTGATCAGTGACGGCCCCAGAAAGGTACATACATACGTATAGCTACATATAATGCCGGACATTTCCATTTTCAATTGAAGTTTCTCAACTAAATCTTGTTTGGCAGCGCCGCCTTCTGAATACCATCGGCGTGACGCGCGGCTTCGGAGATCATCATTTGATGACGAACGACGAGCGAATACCCCTGAAGCCGTTTCTGACGCCAGTGCCAGAGGCATGTCATTTGATTCTTCACTATCAAACTGTACGCGCTTCTGCGCTGCGAAGGTATGTATATCGCTGCTTGATTCTTCTGTCGCTCCAGGTCCACGTCTTCGACTTGGGTGCGCTCGACTCGCTGGGAGAGGGCGACGTCATCGTCATCGCCTCAGATGGGCTCTGGGACGTTCTCGAGAACAAGGACGTCGCCCGCATCGTTCGTTCCTCCTTCGCGCGATCGACCGAAGACGAGACGTCGCGGTGAGTGACACTGAAGCTTAACTGTGTTCTGTACTGCGATATACCGTAACACCAGGTATACGGTCGCGGCTCAAGAGCTGGTGAGCGCGGCAAGAGGCGAGCCCACAGAGACTGGCCGGTGGCAACTGAGTGCTATGACAAAACCGTCCCTTGCTGGTTCTTCTTCCAGCTCGGTCTCATCAGCCGCCAGCACCGATGACATCAGCGTATTTGTTGTTCCGTTGAAATACGCGCTTTGTCCAGCCGACTATGCTTGCGATGACGATGTGGAGCTGCTTGAGACGTGATCCTGAGTCTGACTAGTTCTAGAGGCTCTCGGTTGACGAAGACAATACTGTAATCCAATGCGATGTATGCCGTTGCTGCCCAATCGAACGTCTAATTCGATTATTTCAGTACACATTCTTACGATGGTGACAGGCCCAATTGGTCATAGGCGAATTGTCACGTCGAATTTTAACGAACGAACGTTAACGAGGAAAAGGTTTCTACCGCCTCTGCCGAAGTACAAAGGTGAGCGGCTGTTCGAACACTCAATCTCCCTTCACCCGCGGTCGGTTTCTCGAATGGGAGCAGCACAGCGCAAGCGGTGAAGACGAGCGGAAGCGAGGCACGAGCATGCGGATGTGGCGAGTATCACTGTGGCAAGTATCACTATCACTTGTCACATTCGCTAGGCGTTGCGTCTTCGCTGGTGCAGCTTCGCTCGCGCCGGTGCTCGAGGAAGAGGCGGATGACCAGCTTCGTCGACACGCGTCCTTGGGAGTCCACTTGAGCCGCGATTCGGTCGTTGATCTTCTCCCTCTCTCGTCGGCCGCCCGTGACGAGGCCGGCGTCCGCGAGTCGACACAGCAGCTGCTTCAGGTGGTGCGGCTCGTTCTTGGGCAGGTCCCGGCTGAGAGACTCGGCGATGGCCCGGATCAGCTTGGCGCAGACGTCGTCGCCCAACGTCCCCTTCTCCTCCAGCTCGCGCGCCACCCGACGGTAGAGGTCGCTCTGTCGGCCGCCGCCCACCAGCTCCGTCGCCAGCAGCGTCCGCTTGTTCCGGAACTGGTCGCGTTCGTGCAGCGTTCCTCCGCTCGAGGCCGTCATCATGGATGGCGTCGGCTGGCACTCCGTCGTCGACTTGTGGCCCTCTTCTTCTTCCTCCTCTTGCGTGGTCGCGTAGCGCTTGAATCGGCACAGGCCGGCCTTGGCAGTCACTCGCTGAAGGGGATCCTTCTCGGCGTCGCCTCGTCCTCTTCCACTGAGCCAGGGGCGCGGCAGCGTCAGCGGCGATCGGTGCAGCACGGGGTCACGGCTGGGCCCACAGGCGACCGCTCTGGCCAGTCGCTCCGTCAGGTGAAGAAGCGTCGCGTCGGCCGACCCCAGCGTCGTCGTCGTCGTCGTCTTCATCAGCGCCCTGCGGCGTAGGCCTCCGTCGGCGACGTCTTTGGACAGCGCTCGCTTGAAGCCGACGTCGTTCTTCTGCGCGTCCAGTGGAGGCGGCTGCAGCGAAGTCTTGACGGCGGCAGCCATTCTTGACACCTCCTTCCTTTCTTCCTTCCTTGGTCCTTCTCAGTCGACGTTCTTCTTGTACTAACTTACAATACTTTGTATATTTATTGTTGAGTATAACGGGATTTGTCGACCGGACTTTATATAGAGCAGTTCGCGGTATGAGAGGACTGCAGAATGCATACTTCTTTTCAGAGTCGCGCAAGGGCTGGTTTATTTTAAATGATCTCATTCTCTGTCTGCCATTGTCGCTACTGCTGCTTCTCTACCCTCTGCACGTGTCGGTGAGCGATGGAAGCACCTCATACTCTGCCCTGTACCTTTGTCAGAAGGCGACGCGCGCGCGCGAATTTCAGATTGAGGGAATCGAGTACTACATCAAGGACCCCATTCGGAGGCACACGCTGCTGGGCGACCTGCCCGAGTCGCTGCGCTTGGTGCTGGTCGGCAGGCGGAACTTCCGCCCCTTCCTCGACCACCTTCGCTTCCTGCTGGTCAAACTGGCCGCCATGGGCTGGATCACGCGCTCCGAGCTGCGCGTCCAGCAGCACAACTACGCCAACTGGCACCTGCTCGCCTTCGTGAGTCGCTTGGCATTGAAGCTGTGAGCGACGGTTCTGTAGTGGTGCAGACTGCTTCGTGTGACATATAGGAGGTTTACTTCCTGAACGAGAGAGCCGAGCTGCTGGACACGACCTCCAGTCACTGCAACAGTATTGGCCAAATGATTCCGCCGGCCGAGGAGGGCGACTACACTTCTTTCGTCTACCACGTGAGCGAGGCGCGCCTCTACTGGCTCCATCTGGAGGCCGTCGTCGTCAGCACTCCCTGCCATCGCGTCCGCCGCAACGCCGAGCAGAAGAGAATAGGCGTGCGGACGCCTGGGGAAGTGCGCGCATGCGAGGAGCGACCCGAGGCCCACCTGAGGAAACTGGCCTCGCGGATTCCGCGCCGAGCGGTGGAGGACGAGCATCTGCTGGAAGAGGAAGCGCCGCCTGCGCCGTCGTCGTTGTGCCTGTTTCCCCTTCTGGAGGAGCGCACGGGTCTGGGCGGCCAGCCCGTCAGCCTGGCCTTCCACGCGTTGCAGCTGAAGCTCAGCTGTAGGTTACGGTATCGTTACTACACACGTACGTCGCTAGGCAGGCACATAAGTACATTAGGACGAAAGCTTTGTGTTGACTCGAGATAGCAGCGCAATGTATCCTCTGTACTCAAGGGCACCATGACCTGTATTTAGAGCCACTCCATCGCAGTGACGGCAGCGGGCAAAGACGACGACGACAGCGGCCTGTTCGAGGACTTCTACATCGACTACCCTTCCAGCCTCAAGCAGGAATATGTATGTGGTGGAACTGAGCCGAAAGTGCCTCTCAACGAGCCGTCGCCGCCGCCGCCTTCCCAGAAGACGGCTGAGGCCGCCAGCTGTGGCTCGGCTTATTCTCAGTAGTCTAGTCCCATCGAGAGTGCGTCGCTTTCCTTCTATATTCACGACCGTACGACGAGAGGGTCAGGTGATGAAGTCTTGTTGGTTGCGCGTTCGACCGCGTCCGCGAGGCGCAGACGAAGCGCCGCCGAATGACAGCAATGTACGCCCATTGGTTGTGGCGAACTCTATTACTACTGTACGCGCATGAGTAGTGTTCCAGGACATGGGCGGCACGTCCATGGCGGCGTCGAGAAGGCCAGAAACACCAGAAGGGGTCCCGGAGACGACGCTGGCCAGACTGCTTCCCGTCGTGGTTTCTGCGACGAGGTCGGGCGTGTGTGTTGGACTGACTGTATTCTCTCGCCCTATACAGGCGCTGATTGGCACGAAGGTCTGCGTTGCGGTGCGGATCGAAATGTCGAGCACTATGATGTTTCTGCGTTCTCGAAGAGCATTTGTCTAGTGTTGCCACAACCACGGTATGCTGCACGAGTCACGAAGGTACGTGCGGCAGACGGTATAGGCGCAGTCAAAGGAGACCATTGTCGCAACGAATGCAGAGCTCCAATACCGTATCCGTGAGTTAGAGAACATTGCACCAGCCGAATCTCAAGCTCTGTACCCGTACGAAGTTGAGGAAAAGACAGCCGTGAAGTGAACAGAACAGAACTTCGAATGGCTCGCCAGGTTCGAAGCGAGAACGGGTTTATGCTTGGGCAGCTTAGGGATCCCACGAGCGACGGACCGTCCTGCTCGTCCGCGTTTGCAATTCGGGAAGAACGAGACGATGAAGTCGAAACTCGCGAAAACGGGCTGCCGGTTGAAAACGAAGAGTTAGAGGATGACGAAATCGAAGTGGAAGACAGGGAAGTGGAAACGGATATCAACAACGAGTCTCTGATAGATGGTG
Organism: Linhomoeus sp. GSCO2_2; assembly: GCA_030248115.1. Classification (NCBI taxonomy): domain Eukaryota; kingdom Metazoa; phylum Nematoda; class Chromadorea; order Monhysterida; family Linhomoeidae; genus Linhomoeus; species Linhomoeus sp. GSCO2_2. Next base: position 24,554 of record JASAMZ010003173.1, read on the forward strand.
TCATTGACGAAGTTGTGCGCCTCATGCGAGTTCCCCATCGGGAGCGCAAGAGGAAGAGAGAGGCAGAGGCGTCTTCGTCTGACGAGAACTGTCGGCCGAATCTGTCGGATGGCGAAGGACGCCGAGAACAGTCCAAGAGACGCGGTCGTAGTACTCGCATCAAGCGCAAGTTCACGTCACAGGCGGTCGTGTCGAAGAGAGCGAGTCGTGTCACCAAGCCGTGGCTCAAGCACGAGGAAGAGGAAGCCAACGAAGAAGAGAGCGGAGAAACGTCGGCGATAGACTCTTCCGCCACCGCTGGCACATCCGGTGGAACGGAGAGCCTGAAACGGAGGTTCTTCAAGGGCGTGCCCTACTACACGCCAAGACTGTGGTCGCCCGCCTTGCTCTACAGGAAAGACCCCTTCTTGCTCGTGAAAGCGCTGCGCGACACTGGCGACGAAGGCTTGACGCGCAAGGAGATGACACTCCACACGCGGATCACCCAGTACCGGGCGTTGCACAACGAAACCTTTCCCAGTCTGGTTCGCTTCTCCGACGGCTGTATCGGCGAGTACCAGAAGATGGTCGGCCGAATGCGCAGCACCGTCTACTACTGGAAAGCGTCGGCCCCGTCGATCAAGCAGCATTTCGACGAATTCGAGCGGCTGTCGGGCGGCCACAAGCTGAAGATAGACGGCATCGTCAAATTTCCTGCGGATGTGAATCTTCGAGGTTCGTCGTTCTGTGCTACGCAAGTTGATGACTGTTATTAAAGTCTGTTCAAGAAAGACAGAGACTGAAGGTTATTTGAGTCTGCAGACTTAGTGCTTCGGGAAACCCAATTGATATATGCATCGTTGGACACCCCTGTCGGAGTGTGTTGGCGCAATGCGTGTTTTGCCATAATCACGCAACACGCACTGGTTTGGGGCGCACATGAAAAATTCGAGGTTTTTACAGGGTGGGTGATTTGGATAATTTTTACACCAGTTATACCCCAAGGTGTCCTGATATAACATTTCAAATTTCAGCAAAATCGGTTCACCACAGCGTTAGTTATGGCCTGCCGCGTACACCCTACATTGGCCCAAAATGGCCAAAATCGCCGAAATCGGCCAAAAAGGGTGCACTTTTTTAATAACTCAAGAAAGAAACGGCCAAATTTCTTCAAACTTTCTGTGTGTTAACTAGAATCAATTGTCTACACAATGGAACAAACCCAATCTTATTCGGTTGCGGCACGCTCGAATGCGACTCAATCAAAAAGACCCTACTTTTGGCCGAAACGACGTTTTTCAGCTCGATTGCGCATCGAGGTCGTCCAGCTGGCCGAAAAGCGTCGTTTCGGCCAAAAGTAGAGTCTCTTTGATTGAGTCGCATTCGAGCGTGCCGCAACCGAATAAGATGGGGTTTGTCCCATTGCGTAGACAATTGATTCTAGTTAACACACAGAAAGTTTGAAGAAATTTGCCCGTTTCTTTCTTGGGTTATTTAAATAGTGCACCCTTTTTGGCCGATTTCGGCGATTTTGGCCATTTTGGGCCAATGTAGGGTGTACGCGGCAGGCCATAACTAACGCTGTGGCGAACCGATTTTGCTGAAATTTGAAATGTGACATCAGGACACCTTGGGGTATAACTGGTGTAAAAATTAGCAAAATCGCCCACCCTGTACAAAACCTCAAATTTTTCATGTGCGCCCCAAACCAGTGCGTGTTGCTTGATTATGGCAAAACACGCACCGCGCCAACACACTCCGACAGGGGTATCCAATGATGCATAAATCATTTGGGTGTCCCGAAGCACTAAGTCTGCAGACTCAAATAACCTTCAGTCTCTGCCTTTCTTGAACAGACTATAGGTGTTGCGTTGCAGGCACTCTACGTCTGTCAGATATGAATGTCCAACGGCTGAACTTCCTACTGCGGCAGTTGGAGGAGAGGCGCTTTCTGGTTGACAAGGTCGCGGTCGAGAAGGTTCGACTGCGCCGCTGTTGGATTCACCCGAGACCGTTACATACTAGCGCATGCTTTCAATATTTGACAGCTGATCTACGACTACGACCAGAGCCGAGGCTACAAGGTGCGCTGCGACCGAAAGACGATCTTGAAGCTGCTCAGGTCTCTGCAGATGTGGAAGCTGCTTCGAGTGGAAGTGGTCAGCTCGGTGGGTAGAAGCGCCGTCTTGCAGTCGAACAGCGCCGTCGCTGAGTGTCGTCCTTGCCGTTCAGGTGGTCGTGCTCTTCCATCGGGAAGTAGTGAAGGACGACGCCAGCTGGAAACGGGCGCTGATTGAAGCGCGCGAAATCGCGTTCGGCCGGGAGCATCGGGTCAAGCCCACCTGTCTGAATCGCTCTCGAGCGTCCGGCGGCTGCGCTGGTGCGCTACCGGGAGGAGGAGGAAGTGACGCCGTCTCTACCGCCCTCTACCGCGCGATCTTTGCCAGCCGAGGTCGCGACACCGCTTATTGTTGTCTACACGAAGCCATTTTGTCATGCGGTTTCTATGACCTGTCCGTCCGTCCGTTCGTTTGCAGTGGCGCTTCCGTCGGCGGCCGACTTCGATGTGTCGAAGAACGACGGCATCGGCTGCCGCGCTCGCCAGACGCTGCTGATGATGGCCAAGCTGGGAATGGCCACGGGCTCTGCGCCGCGAGCGCCTTCTCCGACTGCCGACGACGCAGCGCTAACTCGCCAGTTCAACACTCAAGACGACAGAGTTAGTTCTGTCGAACGGTTGGCTTCCCGCGCCGACCTCATCCAATCACTCGTTAGCTTCTGTCAGGGCGCCTACCATCGCTATGGCTACGCGGACAAGTTCCACCAGTTGCAAGTTCTACACGAGTTCCTTGCCTACGCCGTCCATTGCTACGAGGGCGCGGAGGCTAGCTTCTATGAGAAGTTCCCTCCAGATCTACTCTACAACGCGAGTCAGCCGGGAAACGCGTCGCCTCGTGTGTATCTCGACGTGGAAGACTGGAAAAGGTTTCTACCGCCTCTGCCGAAGTACAAAGGTGAGCGGCTACGGTTGCTGTTCGAACACTCAATCTCCCTTCACCCTCGGTCGTTGTCTCGAATGGGCGAAGCGCCGCGCATGCGTTGAAGACACGGAAGCGAGCATGCGGATGTGGCGAGTATCACTGTGGCAAGTATCACTATCACTTGTCACATTCGCTGGGCGTGGCGTCTTCGCTGGTGCAGCTTCGCTCGCGCCGGTGCTCGAGGAAGAGGCGGATGACCAGCTTCGTCGACACGCGTCCCTGGGAGTCCACTTGAGCCGCGATTCGGTCGTTGATCTTCTTCCTCTCTCGTCGGCCGCCCGTGACGAGGCCGGCGTCTGCGAGTCGACACAGCAGCTGCTTCAGGTGGTGCGGCTCGTTCTTGGGCAGGTCCTGGCTGAGAGAGTCGGCGATGGCCCGGATCAGCTTGGCGCAGACGTCGTCGCCCAACGTCCCCTTCTCCTCCAGCTCGCGCGCCACCCGACGGTAGAGGTCGCTCTGTCGGCCGCCGCCCACCAGCTCCGTCGCCAGCAGCGTCCGCTTGTTCCGGAACTGGTCGCGTTCGTGCAGCGTTCCTCCGCTTGAGGCCGTCATCATGGATGGCGTCGGCTGGCACTCCGTCGACTTGTGGCCCTCTTCTTCTTCGTCCTCCTCTTGTCTGGTCGCGTGGCGCTTGAATCGGCACAGGCCGGCCTTGGCAGTCACTCGCTGAAGGGGATCCTTCTCGGCGTCGGCTCGTCCTCTTCCACTGAGCCAGGGGCGCGGCAGCGTCAGCGGCGATCGGTGCAGCACGGGGTCACGGCTGGGCCCACAGGCGACCGCTCTGGCCAGTCGCTCCGTCAGGTGAAGAAGCGTCGCGTCGGCCGACCCCAGCGTCGTCGTCGTCGTCGTCGTCTTCATCAGCGCCCTGCGGCGTAGGCCTCCGTCGGCGACGTCTTTGGACAGCGCTCGCTTGAAGCCGACGTCGTTCTTCTGCGCGTCCAGTGGAGGCGGCTGCAGCGAAGTCTTGACGGCGGCAGCCATTCTTGACACCTCCTTCCTTTCTTCTTTCCTTGGTCCTTCTCAGTCGACGTTCTTCTTGTACTAACTTACAATACCTTGTATATTTATTGTTGAGTATAACGGGATTTGTCGATCAGACTTTATATAGAGCAGTCGCGGTATGAGAGGACTGCAGAATGCATACTTCTTTTCAGAGTCGCGCAAGGGCTGGTTTATTTTAAATGATCTCATTCTCTGTCTGCCATTGTCGCTACTGCTGCTTCTCTACCCTCTGCACGTGTCGGTGAGCGATGGAAGCACCTCATACTCCACCCTGTACCTCTGTCAGAAGACGACGCGCGCGCGCGAATTTCAGATTGAGGGAATCGAGTACTACATCAAGGACCCCATTCGGAGGCACACGCTGCTGGGCGACCTGCCCGAGTCGCTGCGCTTGGCGCTGGTCGGCAGGCGGAACTTCCGCCCCTTTCTCGACCACCTTCGCTTCCTGCTGGTCAAACTGGCCGCCATGGGCTGGATCACGCGCTCAGAGCTGCGCGTCCAGCAGCACAACTACGCCAACTGGCACCTGCTCGCCTTCGTGAGTCGCTTGGCATTGAAGCTGCGAGCGACGTTTCTGTAGTGGTGCAGACTGCTTCCTGTGACATATAGGAAGTTTACTTCCTGAACGAGAGAGCCGAGCTGCTGGACACGACCTCCAGTCACTGCAACAGTATTGGCCAAATGATTCCGCCGGCCGAGGAGGGCGACTACACTTCTTTCGTCTACCACGTGAGCGAGGCGCGCCTCTACTGGCTCCATCTGGAGGCCGTCGTCGTCAGCACTCCCTGCCATCTCGTCCGCCGCAACGCCGAGCAGAAGAGAATAGGCGTGCGGACGCCTGGGGAAGTGCGCGCATGCGAGGAGCGACCCGAAGCCCACCTGAGGAAACTGGCCTCGCGGATTCCGCGCCGAGCGGTGGAGGACGAGCATCTGCTGGAAGAGGAAGCGCCGCCGGCGTCGTCGTCGTTGTGCCTGTTTCCCCCTCTGGAGGAGCGCACGGGTCCGGGCGGCCAGCCCGTCAGCCTGGCCTTCCACGCGTTGCAGCTGAAGCTCAGCTTCTACCTGGCGCTGAACACGCCCAGTCCCTCTCGCTGGTTCTGGCTCTCGCTGCGCCATAGCGACGCCCAGCTGGAGACGGTGGTGCGCGAGCGCCTGGCCAACCCCGACGAGGGCTGGTTCAAGCGACTGACCACCTCCGGCGCCGTCCTGAGCGTCTCCTTCGCCGACGCGCGCCTGCACTACAACCACGTCCACCACCACAGACCCACGCGCGACCTGGCCCGTCAGCGGCTGGCGCGCAAGCTCCGTCGGCCGGTCCTTCACGGCCGCCGGAAGTCCTTTCCCTGGCAAGTGGTGCAGGTGCGCAAGAGGCTGCTGTGGAACTCGGGCGCGAGAACCAAGGTGGTGGCTAGACGGATTCTGGACGACGTCGACGCCCAGATTGTCTCCAAGACGGACGTCGGCATGCGACCGCGCATGTCCGAGCGAGAACTGAGATTGGTGAGGGAGTCGTCAGTTGCGCTTGTTGGGGCGTCGTAGGAAAAGGCGCGCCGTTTTCAGCTGTGCTTCCTGCGAGCGTTGCTGCACCGCCTACTGCCAGAGCTGACGAGGGTGTGGATTCCCCTGACCATGGCGCGCGACCTGATTCACGAGTACCTTCCGGTGAGGCCTCGTGGTTCCACGAATCCTGGACGCAGTGCCATTCAGTTATGTCTACACACAGGAGTCGCGCGACAAGCCGAGCAGCACCATTAAGATGCGTCTCAGCAAGATGAGCAAGACGACGGAGGAGTTTCAGAGTTTCCTGAATCAGCTGAAGAAGATCGACCTTTCCAGAGTTTGTTACTTTGGTTGAAGTTGAGTTGTGTGCACTCTGCTCCAAAATACCGCGAAATTACTCTAATAAACACCCTCCCCCTCTAATAAGCCCCCTCCCTTTGTCCAACAGTACCCCCTCCTAAGGGGAGGTTGAAATGATAAGCACCCCCCCCCCCCCCCGAAATCTCCAATGAGCGCCCAGCTTTGGTAAGCACGAGTAGCACTAACACTACTACACGTGCTTTGTGACGATTTCTAACACAAGATGGGGCTATCAATGACAACACAACGTCTAATAGTAGATGATCAAAAGTGCAACAGTTTCAATCTGAAATCTCTGCAAATGTACACAAATGCGACAACAACGTGATATTTTGGAGAAATTTTGCGCCTCTCGAGGGGCCCAGTTAATAAGCGCCCCCTCTCCACCAAGCGCCACTGCTAGAGGTACGTTGAAAAATAAGCGCCCAGGGCGCTCATTGGAGGGGTTGCGGTACTCTAATCCATTTCAACCATCTTCTATTCTGGGGGGGGGGGCTTAGACTATTTACGGCATGCAGCCATGGCGCCGACTGTCGACTCTTTCAGGAGATCGTCCAGATCCGAGGGGAGAAGTCCAACATTCCGGGAACGATCAATCGCGGCCGGGTCTTCAGAGCGGCGTTCCGAAAGGCCTACGGAGTGATTTTCGGGTGAGTGACGCCTTTGAAACTTGTCTCTGCGTGCTACATCCAATTGCGGGGCTGTAAGCAACGTGCAATTGTGGAGTTGAAACTTCTGTAGTAAATACGTGGGGAGGGGCAACATTATCCCACAGTGACTCATTGATTTGCAGCGACTCCGGGACGCCCGTCGGCGTTGGGAACGAGACGGAAGCTGGCGCAGACAGCAACGGCGTGGAAGAAAGAAGCGCTCAGAGCGTCACTCCTTCCTACGCTTCGACGGAGGAGCTGCTGCACCATCTGGAGACTTTGGTGGTGACGGCTGCGAAGCCGAAGGGCTACAAGGAAGGCGGCGTCGCCGGCGGCGCCGTCCCCGACCACGGGCCCTTCTTGTGGAGCGACGAGGCCACCGCCGGCAGGAGCTTCCTCGTTCGCTCGGCCGCCTTCGCCTTCGTCCTCATGGTGCGCTCGCGCCTGCTGATGCGCCACTGAGTACTGTTTTGTTTTTTTGTAGGCTACGGTATCGTTACTATACAGGGAGGTAGGTACATTCAGGCGAAGTTGCTCTCAAGTGCCAGCTTTATGTAGCCTCTGCATTGCAGCACCAAACTAGTGACAACGGTTCTTGACGTATTACCAGAAAGTCGCTAGATCATGACTTGTTGCCGTGTACCACGAGCTGCTTCGTCTCCCGTTCAGAGTCACTGCTTCGCGGTGGCGGCGGGCGAAGACGACGACGACAGCGCCCTCTTCGAAGACTTCTACGCCGACTACCCGTCGCGCTTCAAGCAGAAAGTGGTGGCGGAGCTCAGTAGAAAGCGCGTGCTCACGACGGACCTACGGGCCATCGCCGCCGCCTCCCTCGAAGACGGCCAGGAGCGCCAGCTCTGGACCTCCGTCCAGTTCCATAGAGAGTGCGCTACCTTCCAACACTCTTTCTCTCAGTGGTAGGATAGGAAAATGACCTGATGATCTTCCAGGTTGCTCGCTGGGCCGCTGCGTCTTCGCGAGACGGAGTTCTGGCAGAAAGTGGCTCGGTTTCGGTGTGCCGCCGACCATCCAACTGTCTCTCTCATTGGCGAGGAGGAGTCCGTTGCCCCACTCTTCATCGCCAGTTCTTCCGCTCTGGACGACAGCGTACGCCCGTTCATGTGATCGGCAGTCGTGGTGAATTGCCATTGATACGCGCATGTCATGTCGCGCAACTTACCTTGAAGGCTACATTCGTGGCCGACTGCTCCTTGGAGCACATCAAAGGACCATCGAGACAGGGACTGGGGGTGGCCGCCGTTCACCAGGTGTTGTCGCCTGAGACCATTAGCGCGTCTCACAGGCGCCCAACCTCAATCCCTTCGCTTCTTCAGGCGGAGGTCAAGGCCAGACCAACAGAGGAAGTGCCCGAGGCGACTCTGGCCAGACTGCGTCCAGTGGCGGTTCGCGCGACCAAGAGGGACGCCGGCACGAAGGCGGCGCTGGAGAAGTGGCTGGCGAGTCGGTTGTCGCGTCTGCGGGTCCCTCGCATGGAGGGCGTCTCCGATCGGCCCTTCGCCGCCAACGAGAGCGGATCCTCCACGCGACTCTTGGACGGGCTGATTGGGCGCGCCGGCGACGACGCCGAGCTGCGCCGCGCCTGCCGCGACGTCTACCGGACGGTGGGCGAGGCCGGTCTCGCCGGCCTCACTCGCGCCGAGGTGCTGGCGCGTCAGACGTCGCCTTCGGCCGCGGAAGCCTTGGAATTCCTCGAATCTCAGCATCTGCTGCTCGAGTGCGGCTTCCTGTCGCCCGAGAGGCTGGCGACCTTGGAGAGGGCCGCCGGCGCTTGGTTCGTCCAGGCCTTCGCTTCCGAAGAGGAAGCCGACGACTGGTGGCTGTTCGCCCCTCGGCCCTGGCTCTACCCCAACGGCTCGGTCAACTACGCGGCGCTTGGGGCGCTCGCCCAGGCGCTGCTTCTGGCCGTCCTGAGGCTGCCGGCCGTCTCCGGCGCGCGTCTTCAGGCGACCTTTCGGCCGCTGCTCCCGCCTCGCTTCACCCTGGAGATTGTGGACCTGCTGGTGGAGATGGGATGCGTCGCCAGAATAATCCCAACTCCGTCTACCGCCGGCGTCGTGGCCGAAGGTGAGGAGAGCTGCTTCGAACCCGCCGCCGACGCAATGGGTCGCTTCGCGGAAGCCTTTGGAGAATCGGTCCTGTCCACTGAGAGTTTATCGGCCGCTGTACCTGCTCTGCTCTTTCTTGATTGAGTCGTGGATATGTCGGTTGCTATTGTTGATGGCGAAGTGCGAAGAGTTCTATTCGCGAGATTGTGTTGTGTGCGACTTCTAATGGACGGCTTGTTACCTTCGTACCTTCGCGCCTCCTCATCTCGTGCTCTTTGGTCGGTTCAGCGGTAAAGAGCTCGTTTGCGAACGACGTTTGCCTTGTCTACGAAAGAGTGCTTGGACTCAGCGTGTATACTTGGCGGTTTCTAGTTTGTTTGATGGAGGGAACAAAATTGGTAACACTGGCGTAAACGGCTGGCGTCAGTGGGACGCAACCTCTGCACTATATGCCTTGGACGATTACACAGCAGCTGCGCTCGATTGGTCTATCGATGATAGCCGTCACGGCGTGTGGACTACCGTATCACATTGGGGATGATTCTGGACAATTCTTCGTATCACAATTGGGGATAGAACTGGCATCAACCAGTCTCCATTGATCTCTGAGAACACTGCAACCAGAAGACTGGAGGATTCTCATCGTCACGTTGGTGCGTCGTATCTGCATGTTTCTCTCCAGTCTCGGCTTTGCTTCCCATAGCTTTGGAGGCGAGCATAACTCCACAGGCAGAGACGTGTATCACAGCACAGATCATCGGTGGGTGGTTTTCGCGCGAGTTGGCTTCTGGGCAGGTAGCTATCTATCGGTCGTAGGCGTTGCGCGTGGCTTCGACGTCGATGGGCGTCCGACAGAAGATGGAGCAGACGAGCTCGGCGTCGATGCGCAGAACGGCGCCGCTGTTGTCGAACTCGTTGCAGTAGTAGGGCGCCGAGAAGATGGTGATCAGACGGCGGTTGGCGAAGAACTCGTAGCCGTCCTTCACCACCTCAAGTGAAGGGGGGTGGAGACTTCTTTAGTATACAAGCAACAGTGGAGAAGCGAAGAGAGACCTGATGCGCCCTGACGATGAGGTCGATTCCGAACTTCTTGCAGAATTTGTCCACCGCTTTGGGTCCGAAGACGAAGGAGCAGCCGCGCGGACTCAGCTCATAGTCCTTGACGCTGGGGTCTGGATCCGCCTGAAGTGAGTCAGCGCCCACTAGAGCTGCGTACTGAGACAAGGTAGCAGAAAGACAAAGGGCACCCAGAGAATGTCGCAGAGGACGCCCGTCTCTGGGACGGTGAAGGGTCGGTGTACGGCGGGGTAGAGAAGCTGCTCGAAGCTGCGCATGTGCTGGCTGATGCCGCCGTGGCAGCAGAAGACGCGTCCCTCCACCACGCCGGCGATGGGCGTCACGTCGAAGGCCGTCTGGAAGAGACGCCACACTTTGACGTTGTAGCGCCTCTTCACCTCGTCGTAGAAGCCGTGCGCTCGGTTGATCGTCTTCGCCTCGTGATTGCCTCTGAAGCAGCAATAGAGGTACTCTTTTGTATCTGCCTGCCACTTGTGAAGCGCCGTCTTCACCTGAGGAGATAGACGCTGTCCGGATACAGGATCTTGAAGGTGAACAGCAGAATGATCACTTCGGTACTGCATGGTCCACGATCGACTGAAAGCAAACGAGAGCGAATAGGGTTGCTGATCTGAATCACTTCGAGGCAAGCAAGTAGGGAAAGGGAGTACCGTAGTCTCCCAGGAAGAGGTAGCGTCCCAGCCTGCCGTCTTCGCCCACTGTGTCCGTGTTGTCGTGACCAGGCCATCCGCACAGCTCGAAGTAGGCCAGTAGATCCGTGAATTGGCCGTGCAGGTCGCCCACTATCTGCACCGGCGCATCGATCTGCATGAGAAGAAAGATAGTCTCAATGGGTCGGCGAAGGCAAAGAAGAAGGAAGGAATGGCCGCCGAGACCTCGATCATGTTCCGCTGCTTCATGAAGCTCTCTCTGACTCGGAGGATGACCTCTATCACGTCTGCTTCTTTCATGGGCACTTGGCCGATGCGGTTGGCCTTGTCGCGTGTCACCAGCGAGGTGGCCAGCTTCTCTAGACGATCTTTGATGGCTTTCCGCCGCTTTCGGTTCGCCTTCGTCAGCCTCTCTTTCTCGTCTTCCTCGTCGCTGTCTTCGCTGCTGCTCGCGATCGAGATCGACGTCTTCCTCTGCTGCTGCTGTTGCTGCTGCCTGGCGCTTGTCGCCATTGGCCTCGGCTGCTGCTGCGGCGGCGTCTCCGTCGGCGGCATCGCCGTCGCCTCCTCTTCCTCTTCTTCTTGGTTCTCCTCTTCGGTTGGCGCTGTCTCCGCGACGTCGCGGTAGTGCTCCTCCGCCGGCGCCGCCTCGACGACGACGACGTCGCTGGCCGGCTGCGGCTCGACTTCGAGGGTTCTCTCCGGCTCGGATGGTTCCGCTTCCGCCGCCGTCGTCGTCGGCTGCTGCTGCTGCTGATAGTCTCCTTCGGCCGATGCCATTCCTAACTTCTGTGCCTTCCTTGGCCGATGACTCTTCGGCTTAAATTGCTTTGTCTATTTGTCTAACGAAAGCAGAAATGAGTG
>JASAMZ010003177.1:0-20390 GCA_030248115.1 Linhomoeus sp. GSCO2_2
AAGCTTTGAAGGACTTCCCCAGCTGCTTTTGAACTGAAACAATTTCTGTCGTTTCAGTTTCTAAGGGGATTCGGCTGCAGAGTTCAGTTGTCTGGGAACTCTGCAGGGGATTGGGAGCATAGGTGTGGGTCATGGGCTCCCCGGGCCATGCCAGTTCCTTGAGTGAACCTTTGTGCAAGTCTGTGATGCAAGCTTTGAAGGATTTCTCCCAGCTACTTTTGAACTGAAGCAATTTCTGTCGTTTTAGTCTCTAAGGGGAGTCAGTCACACAGTTTATTTGCCTGGTGGGACTCTGCAGGTGACTGGGAGCATACCTATCAGTCATGGGCTCCCCGGACCATGCCAGTTCCTTGAGTAGACCTTTGTGCAAGTCTGTGATGCAAGCTTTGAAGGATTTCTCCCAGCTGCTTTTGAACTGAAGCAATTTCTGTCACTTCAGTTTCTAAGGGTATTCGGCTGCAGAGTTTAGTTGTCTGGGAACTCTGCATGGGACTGGAAACATAGGTGTGGGTCATGGGCTCCCCGGGCCATGCCAGCCCTTAAAGTAGACCTTTGTGCAAGTCTGTGATGCAAGCTTCTAAGGATTTTTCTCCACTGCTTTTGAAGTGAAGCAATTTCTGCCACTTCAATTTCTAAGGGGAGTCTGTTGCACTGTTCAGTTGATCGCTGGCATACGTGTAAGCGCCAACGGGCCAGGGGGGGGGTGGGGGGGGGGGGGGGGTATAGGGCCCGTCAGGGGGAGGGAGTCTTGAGGCCCCTGGTAGGGGGGTCAAACGACCAAAAAATTTTGCCAAAAAATTACCAAAAAATAAGAAAATTTTGAAAAAAATAGGCCAAAAAAGTGCCAAAAATCGCTTACTTTTGGTCAAAAACGTCCAAAATATAGCGCCGCCAGGCGAAAATTTTGCTATTTTCAAGCGCCGCAGGCCGAAATTTTTGCCATTTTTAAGACGCGGCAGGCGAAAATTTTTGAAATTCTAGGGGGGGTCTTTTGGGGAAGGCGGGGAGGGGGGTACCTGGGGGGGGGGGTATGGGGGGTACACTTTCGACTTGGGGGGGGGGCTTACCCCCCCCCCCCCCCATACCCCCCCCCCCCCCCCCCCGGTTACACGTATGATCGCTGGGACTCTACTAGTGGTTGGGAGCATATGTATGGGTCATGGGCTCTCTGGGCCATGCCAGTCCCTTGAGTAGACCTTTGTGCATGTCTGTGATGCAAGCTTTGAAGGATTTCTCCCAGCTGCTTCTGAACTGAAGCAATTTCTGTCACTTCAGTTTCCAAGTGCCTAAGGGGGTCGGCTGCAGAGTTCAGTTTTTCATTGGGACTCTGCAGGGGGCTGGGAGAATAGGTGTGGGTCATGGGCTGCCCGGGCCATGCAGGTTCCTTGAGCAGACCTTTGTGCAAGTCTGTGATGGAAGCTTTAAAGGATTTCTCCCAGCTGCGTTTGAACCGAAGCAATTTCTGTCGCTTCAGTTTCTAAGGGGATTTGGCTGCAGAGTTCAGTTGTCTGGGTACTCTGCAGGGGATTGGGAGCATACCTATGGGTCATGGGCTAACCGGGCCATGCCAGTTCCATGAGTAGACCTTTGTGCAAGTCTGTGATGCAAGCTTTGAAGGATTTCTCCCAGCTACTTTTGAACTGAAGCAATTTCTGTCGCTTCAGTTTCTAAGGGGAGTCAGCTCACAGTTTATTTGCTTGGTGGAACTCTGCAGGGGGCTTGGAGCATACCTACCAGTCATGGGCTCCCCAGACCATACCAGTTCCTTGAGTAGACCTTTGTGCAAGTCTGTGATGCAAGCTTTGAAGGATTTCCCCAGCTGCTTTGAACTAAAGCAATTTCTGTCACTTCAGTTTCTAAGGGTATTCGGCTGCAGAGTTTAGTTGTCTGGGAACTCTGCAGGGGGCTGGAAACATAGGTGTGGGTCATGGGCTCCCCGGGCCATGCCAGCCCTTAAAGTAGACCTTTGTGCAAGTCTGTGATGCAAGCTTCGAAGGATTTCTCTCCACTGCTTTTGAAGTGAAGCAATTTCTGCCACTTCAATTTCTAAGGGGAGTCTGCTGCACTGTTCAGTTGATCGCTGGGACTCTACAAGTGGTTGGGAGCATATGTATAGGTCATGGGCTCTCTGGGCCATGCCAGTCTCTTGAGTAGACCTTTGTGCAAGTCTGTGATGCAAGCTTTGAAGGATTTCTCCCAGCTGCTTCTGAACTGAAGCAATTTCTGTCACTTCAGTTTCTAAGGGCCTAAGGGGGTTCGGCTGCAGAGTTCAGTTTTCCAGTGGGACTCTGCAGGGGGCTGGGAGAATAGGTGTGGGTCATGGGCTCCCCGGGCCATGCAGGTTCCTTGAGTAGACCTTTGTGCAAGTCTGTGATGGAAGCTTTGAAGGATTTCTAAGGGGATTCGGCTGCAGAGTTCAGTTGTCTGGGAACTCTGCAGGGGACTGGGAGATAGGTGTGGGTCATGGGCTCCCCAGGCCATGCCAGTCCTTTAAGTAGACCTTTGTGCAATTCTGTGATGGAAGCTTTGAAGGATTTCTCACAGCTGCTTTTGAACTGAAGCAATTTCTGTCGCTTCAGTTTCTAAGGGAATTCGGCTGCAGAGTTCAGTTGTCTGGGAAGTCTGCAAGGGCTGGGAGCATACCTAGGGGTCATGGGCTCCCCGGGACATGCCAGTTCCATGAGTAGACCTTTGTGCAAGACTGTGATGCAAGCTTTGAATGATTTCTCCCAGCTACTTTTGAACTGAAGCAATTTCTGTCGCTTCAGTTTCTAAGGGGAGTCAGCTGCACAGTTTATTTGCCTGGTGGGACTCTGTATGGGGGCTTGGAGCATACCTATCAGTCATGGGCTCCCCGGACCATGCCAGTTCCTTGAGTAGACCTTTGTGCAAGTCTGTGATGCAAGCTTTGAAGGATTTTTCCCAGCTGCTTTTGAATTAAAACAATTTCTGTTCTTCAGTTTCTAAGGGGAGTCTGCTGCACAGTTTATTTGCCTGGTGGGACTCTGCAAGGGGCTGGGAGCATACCTATGGGTCATGGGCTCCCCGGGCCATGCCAGCCTCTTGAGTAGACGTGTAAGTCTGTGACGCAAGCTTTGAAGGATTTCTCCCAGCTGCTTTTGAACAGAAGCAGTTTCTGTCGTTTCAGTTTCTAAGGGGATTCGGCTGCAGAGTTCAGTTGTCTGGCAACTCTGCAGGGGACTGGGAGATAGGTGTGGGTCATGGGCTCCCCGAGCCATGCCAGTTCCTTCAGTCTCGTGCAAGTCTGTGACACAAGCTTTGAGGGATTTTTCCTAGCTGCTTTTTGATTAGGACGGATTAGGAAGAAGTACCTAGTAGGACAAAATTGCACAAACGGATGGTTACAACAAGAGAAACAGCAGTAGCTCTGACGAAGCAAAGATAACATCACAGCGGCAATGATATCTCACAGACATTTTCTGTGTCCCCTCATATGGCATAGGCGATTTATATGATTTGAAAAAGTCCATCCGGGATGGACTTCCAATCAGACGGAACGCATAGACTCGGACTCTGTGTCGCCTCATGTGGCCCTGCAATAAACCCTTGTGGCCATATTGGGTTGATAGACCTTTTGATCGGATACCGTATTTACGCCAACAAGCCCCCCTCCCCTGTCGCTACTTCTGCGACATACGCTCGGTGGACGAGGTGGAGAGGGAGCTTATTGGAATATTTACAGTATTCACCATACGTGTAAGCGCCAACCGGCCAGGGGGGGGGGGGTCAGGGGGGGGGGGGGGGGTATAGGACCCCTCAGGGGGGTGGGGGGTCTGAGGCCCCTGGAGGGGGGTCAAATGACCTAAAAATTTTGCCAAAAAAGTACCAAAAAGTGAGAAAATTTCGCAAAAATAGGCCAAAAAGTACCAAAAATCGTTTAATTTTGGTCAAAAACGTCCAAAATATAGCGCCGCAGGAGAAAATTTTGCTATTTTCAAGTGCCGCAGGCAAAATTTTTTTCATTTTTAAGCGCCGCAGGCGAAAATTTTTTAAATTCTAGGGGGGGGTTCTTTGGGGGAAGGCGGGAGGGGGGTACCTGGGGGGTATGGGGGGGGGTACACTTTCGGCTAGGGGGGGGGGCTTACCCCCCCCCCCCCCCCCCCCCCCCCGGTTACACGTATGGTATTCACATGTCCCTACTGGCAGTCGGGCTGCCGTACTTTGAAATTAGTAGAACTCTTAAATTTGTAGTAGACGTTGGGTGCGTTAAAGAAGGGGCGCAGCCGGTAATTTGAAGTAGTCAAAACTCCCATGACAACCTCGATCTCTGCATGCATGCCCGTCTGGAGGCTCATGTGCGTATTCCAGGGCTTCGAGAAGACGTTGCTGACCTTGATGTAGTCTCCCAATTCGAGAGCCGTATGCGCGTGCTGTCTAGAATTGAAGGTACACTTTAGTTAATTCTATAACACTGTTTCATACACGAAAGAAGTTACAGTTTGTGAAAACAATAGTTCTCTTATTACCAGTGTTTGTAATTACCAGTGTTTGTAATAAAAAATAGCAAGTAGGTTCGTATACTTTTGAATTAATACAAAGTTCTAATACGACTTGTACCTCCACAGCGTGAGGTATCGCTCGTCACTTTTGTCTTTCAGTAGCACTCTGCGCGTGTCCGCCTTTGCGCCAGTGGAGAGGTTGACAGCGGATATGTCCTGTTGCAGCTGAAGCAATGACGCTCGGTTGAACTACACATCACATCTTGAACTACACATCCTATGTTGTAATTAATTCTCTCACCTGAACAATTCTGGCGCAGACAGTCGCGCGTTTGTCGTACTTCATCACATCGTTCACCAGTCGACCCTGGCAACATTCAGCCGCCTGCTTCAGGGTCATGATGCTCTCTTGGACTTGCTGGCCACGAAGCTGCTCAACCAACTGCAGATTGGCCGTTTCCACGGTTGGGCACTTCTCTTTCACAACGGATATCTGAATAACATGCTGTTTTAACGACAATTCTCAGGCACCCCTTGATTGCAAGAAGAGAAAGCGGCGACTTAAGACTCTTATTTTATATGCATGTCTAAACATATATGTCTATGTAGGACACAATGGCAACATAAGTATGTACGAATGGCGCTGTTGGCGAACAGCAGGAGCGAGCTCTTGGCGTCGGAGTAGTGGATGGAAGACTGGACGATCAGCACGTGTCCCCCCACTAGTTGGCCCATAATGGGACTGTCGATGAACTTCGCCAAGCAATAGGCGCTCTTGTCAGCCACCACAGCAAATCGACGCCCAGTGGCAGTCTTCTTTGCTGAAACAAGATTAGTACACGGGGGCAGAGCCCCTCGGGGCACTCCTCCCCTCTTTCAGAAGAATTTTGGGAGCTGGATCATGCTGCCCATTGATCAACGAGACATGTCAGTGAGGCTTAGTGGCCATTCTGCTCGCAAAATTAATAGCAAATTCGCAATTGTGACCCTCCAATATCACACATTTGGCATACAACACACCTAGCTTCAGCTGAACTGGCACAACCAGGTTTTCCACTTGAGGGGACGTATGGTGGCAAGCAAATTCTTCAAAAATAGTCCCACACATCTCAAAACGAAAAGACAACGTCAAATTCGTGATCAGCGTCCCCGAAAAGCCGGAATCGAGTACTTACACGGTAGATTCCCCAGACAAATTGGGCAGCCAAAATTTTGAATTCAAATTTCCCGCCAAAATACGCGTCGGACGAAAAAAGCGCTTATAACAAAAACAACGTATCTTTCGATGCTCTATCACGTGTAAGTCCAACTGACGCCAAAATGTCTCGACTGACCCCACTTTACACCGAAATACCGAAAATCTGTAGGAAAAATGTGAATTTCGCCCAAAAATTGCCCCCGCCAAAAGATGAAATTCTGTTCCTATGAAGATACTTGTAAGCCTCACAAACCCTCTTGATATCGTCGGAATCGATCCGCGCAGTCAACAAGCTGTGTGTGTAAAAAGTTCAACCTATACTTTGCGTCTGTCAAATCTTGGTGAACAGTAAAGCAAACTTTCCACACGTCATTGCCGTAAGTATCTGGAGAAAGTGTCTTGAGAAGGTGTACCTTAATACCAAGTGCAGCTATCACCACGACACGGTTGTCTGTACAGCTGATCTAACGCTCAGTGATATCGCCGCGTTCGCTATATGGTATCGGCATGATACGACGCCGTTTATCTGTAGTTTTCTATTTGTGTTGATACACCACATCCAACAAAAAAACTTGCCAGCTATTGCAGTGCAGTCGTTTTTTAATCAGAAATCACTTTTGGCGTACGACGTTTCTATATTCTGCGAGACAAAGCAAAAGTTTTTGCAATTTATATATTTTTGTTATTTCTATCAAAAGTTTGAGTATTTCTTTCACATTCCACATTTGCAAAGATTTGCTTTTGTGTTACAAATTATCCGCAGTCTATGGCCTTGTCATTTCTGAAGAAATTTCGCTGCTAGCTCATCAGATGAACAAGTCTCTTTTAAAAAGCGGAGTGGTTTTGAGCTTTGAATTTTTACTGAAATTGTAGCAAGGCCCTTTCCAGTTTCGTGCAGCGTCTTTGACTCTCCTCGCGACTACACTTTTTGGAGTGGTCTTGCTACGCAACATTGGTATCGCTCGGGTTTAATTCTTTACACCAAGAAAATCATCTTTTCAAGCTAAATTTAAAAAAAGACACTGGAATCTAACGCAAAACTACAGGTTAATTGTGAGCATGATTTGATGTTGGCTTGCAGTGAGCTCTTCACCGATGTCAAGACCGCCGCTTTGCAACGCACGAGTGCCAAGATATAACAAACCAAAATCTGCAGTTTTCATCGCGTTTTGGCTATGTAGCCCTCTCATTGACCTTTTGAAACTTTTTTGTTGTCGGATTCTTGCTCAGGAGGTCGAGCGCTTCATTTTGATATGCGATTCGACTAGGTTCGATGAAGTTTTGACTTTTGCGGACATTACTTCGGAATGCTGTAGCGCGCAATTTTTACATCTTGTTATTATTTCGACGTCACAGTTTGCGAGAGTACCGGGTGTCCCATAAATCCAGCCCCCCCATCCACAGCAAGCTATAGAAAACTCTACGCAATGAAACTTACACAGATTAAAGACCAATGTCTTGGCACATCTGATACCAATTTTTAGCGTCATACACCCACTCACGCAGGAATTATGGCGCGAAACGCAAAATTTGTCGTGGCTGTGTTGGCCCTCGTGGAGGAGGCCGCCCAGCAGGTAGAGGAGCTGGCGCTCCCTGATTTGGGAACGGCCGATCGACTTTGCTTCGATCGTTCGCATGCGTGCTATGAGATACAATTTTCTTTCCAAAACTGTTCGAAAGCTTGTTTTGTCTTCTTCAAAATGGTGCAAGTCGCATCAAATTAGCTCCAGTGTAGCGAAAGTTGTAGCTCACAGAAGTCAACGAGTCTTGAGAAATTGACCAATTTTGCGTTTTGCGCCACAATTCTCGCATGAGTGGGTTAATGACGCTATAAATTGGTATGAGATGTGCCAAGACATTGACGTTTAACCTGTGCAAGTTTCACTGCGTAGAGTTTTCTACAGCTTGCTGTGGATGGGGGGGCTGGATTTTTGGGACACCCGGTAGTCGGAGAGCTACCCGTCGATGTGTCGAACTCAACCCAGCGACGTCAGACAAGCGAGTTATTAAGCCCGAAGCAAGCTTGTCGTTTCCAGTTTTCGACGCGTTTTAGCTACTGTTGCTCTCTGTTTAAACTTTTGAAAATTTTTGTTGTCGGATTCGTGCTCAGGAGCTCGAGCGCTTCACTTTGATATGCGATTTGACTAGCTTCGGTCAACTTTTGTCTTAAAATGGACCCCACTTTGGGATACTGTAGCGCGCGAGTTTGAAAACTTATTTCAGTTTTGAACACTCAGATGGCGAGAGTAGTCCGAGGGCTACCTGTCGATGTGTCGAACTCAACCCAGCGACGTCAGACAAGCGAGTTATTAAGCCCGAAGCAAGCGTGTCGTTTCCAGTTTCGACGCGTTTTGGTTACTGTAGCTCTCTGTTTAAACTTTTGAAACTTTTTGTTGTCGGATTCGTGCTCAGGAGCTCGAGCGCTTCACTTTGATATGCAATTTGACCAGGTTCGGTCAACTTTTGTCTTAAAATGGACCCCATTTTGGGATACTGTAGCGCGCGAGTTTGAAAACTTATTTCAGTTTTGAACACTCAGATGGCGAGAGTAGTCCGAGGGCTACCCGTCGATGTGTCGAACTCAACCCAGTGACGTCAGACAAGCGAGTTATTAAGCCCGAAGCAAGCGTGTCGTTTCCAGTTTTCGACGCGTTTTGGTTACTGTAGCTCTCTGTTTAAACTTTTGAAACTTATTGTTGTCGGATTCGTGCTCAGGAGCTCGAGCGCTTCACTTTGATGTGCGATTTGACCAGGTTCGGTCAACTTTTGTCTTAAAATGGACCCCACTTTGGGATACTGTAGCGCGCGAGTTTGAAAACTTATTTCAGTTTTGAACACTCAGATGGCGAGAGGAGTTTGCAGGCTACCCGACGATGTCTCAAACTCCATCCTACGACGTCGGACAAGCGAGTTATTAAGCCCGAAGCGAGCGTGACGCACGCACGCACGTACGTACGTACGTACGCACGTACGCACGCCGAGCTCTTGATAGGGTTCGCTCGGCTGAGGCCGAGCGAAAAAAGTCGATTTTCGACATCTTTTGTGATACAAATTATCCGCGGTCCACGCTCTTTCAATTTCCGAAGAAACTTCGCCGCTACCTCGTCAGGCAAAAAAGTCGATTTTTGACATTTTCATATTTTAATTGCAAATATCTCGAAAATGCGAAATTGGCAACAGAAACGGACATCGGATCCGTACTCAGCGACCTTGACTGTACTTGACCACATATGTCACATATTTTACTTCGGTGCCACGGAAACACAGACACACACACAGACACACAGACATTGTCGTCCGTATATATATGTCGTAGGCGGTTGTGCAAACAGGCGGTGATGCAAATTCTGCTCCTTTGCACAAAGGCCGGGCGGTGGTGCAAGTGCCCCCCTCCCCCCAGACGCCGCGGCAGACCGCGCCCACCCACCGGGCGGCGGTCGCTATCTCAGAATCCCCCCCCCCCCTCCCCACTCCCCCCAAACACCTCTCGTGCAGGGCCGTCGCGCGCGGTCTGTCTTATAACAATGGGCGACTCATAAAACAATGGGCGACATTCCTGTCGTCTAGCGCGCTTCTTCAGCGACTTTAGTAAAGCACGATAGGCATCTGCTGAACTGGCGAAGTCACTGATCACTTTATCTTGTCTCCTCATTAGTGCTACAACTTTTCCCAGAGTGACACTTGGTACCGCAGCACAGATTGTTCCCCCGACAGAGACACTTTGAGGTCGAGCATTTGGGCCGGCATTTGCACAAAGACGGTGTGCCCGCTGGACGATTGGGCGCATGGGTAGTATCCGCTCTCATAGCCTGCACCACAGTGACGACTTTGTCGGGCACTTCGCACGTTTGCCCTAATATCGAATGACAGTCGCAACATGGCGTTGTCAACTTAAGGTACAGTGTTTCTTTGCTTACGCGACAGATCTCGCAGTTGGAAATGTAGTCCTGCACTGGCTTTGGAACACAAGCATACTGCGAGGCTATTGCTTGAATGACCGTATCTCTGCCGGGGTGATTGGCGTCATCGTGAAAGCGACGCATAATATCTGGGAGCTTGGCCAGGATAACCACAGGTTTGTCAGACTCTTTCAGGAGAATCGTGGAAAGCGACGGGGCATAATCTGAACTTCGGTGTCGTTCCATCAACGGGATCGTTTCCTCATTCGCAGGAACACGTAGTTTAGGCATTTCAGCTACTTCAAGATTCAAACAGCCCACTCAAAATCTAACTGACTGCTAAGACCTAGTCCATTCAATGTGCGCTCCCCTATAGATGACAGATAACAAAGAGAGCCGCCGCAATCAACGGGGGGGGGGGGGGGGGGGGGGGGGGGGGGGGGGGGGGGGGTTAGGGGGGCTACGCTGCGCTGGGGGCCTGCACGCCGCTTGGGGGGGGGGGGGGTAGCTTTGCACCACCGCCGGGCTTTCATGCAAAGCGAACTTTGCGCGCAGAATTTGCACCACCGCCTGATTTGCACAACCGCCTACGACATATACACCTCGCCGCGCTGAGGCGCGGCGAAAAAATAGGAAAGGCACCACTTTTGAATTTGGACTGAAAAATCGATTTTTTCGATTTTCGCACAAAATTTGGCCTCTCCGAAAGAAGTGACCTACTACACATTTATAGAGCTCGCCGAGCTCTATTGAATGGTGTCGTCCCATCTCGATATGAGCAACCTACCAAAAGTTACGCCAGTCCGAAGTTTTGCCCGGAACTCCGGGACCCAACTTTGGGCAATATTTCCCAGCCCGGGGTACATCTGACCGGATTCAACAATGCGGTGCGGTCATTGACTATCTGAGATGCGCCAGTTCTCAATAAACTAAAACTTCTACTTTAAAAATAAAACACTTACAACAGGGACAGCGAACCCTATTTTTAGGTCAAAAACCGGGTTTTTGCTACCCGGCCCGGGCAGGACCGGACCCAGCCCGGCGGCGCCCTCACCATCGGATAGCCCAATGTCTTTTACATATTCGGCCCAGAGCTCCTCTCGCTACGTTCTACCAGAACACTATTCTAAGCGTCCAAACTTCATCGGAGGCCGAAAAACTGGGTTTTTGGCAACTTGCCAAAAGTCGGGTCCAGACGGAAGTCGAGACCTTCGATGCACACTGCGCTATCCAGAGATCTATCGAATAAAAAAAATTCGCCCAGATCGGCCGAGTCTAGCCCGACTTATGAGCGTTCCAATTTACACAGAATCCGCACCATCACTATAAAGCACTATTCACTTTTGGAGGGGAGGAGTGCCAAAAACCACTGAATGTTTATTAGCTCTGTTACTGGATTACGGTACTTCGTACTATAATTGCTGCTTGTGCAAAATATTATTTCAAAGGCAATAAGTTAGGAAACCCTTGCGTTTCAATTACATGAACTGAGTGAACAACAACAGATATTCATTCGCAGTAAAGCTGACACATACCTTCTTGCGTGCCTTTCCCTTGCAGAGAAGACAGGTCCATGATCTTGACCTTGAGCGCGCTGTCGGTGGGCGCTGGCTTGCCCTGAGACTCCATCTTCAGAAAGTCGTCCAAAGAAATGATCTCCAGCAAGCTGTCTTCATCCGATTCTAAAATTACCAATCCAAGTGCAATCCAAGTGTCTCTAAATTAACTACTACTGAATTGCTTCGCTTACCTTCGCCCTCGTCTTCGTCTTTCAATTCACCCTTTTCTTTGGTGTTTTCTTCCTCTTCTTCATTGCTGATGTTGTCGTCATTGTGAGGGAACAAATGAGCGCTACTGCCGTCGCCTCCACTGCCCATACTGACGATGGAATCGTCGGCCAGACTGACCACCGTCTCGTCAACGGCTTCTTCTTGCTCTAGCAGGCCACTCTCATTCGGGTTCGCTGGCGCGCTTTTAGCCACTGGCGTCTTTCTTCGCCCCATACCGAATTCGACTTTTCACCGAACGGAAAGAACACCTTACAGAATCGAGGTCTATCCAGTAGGCTGTAAGGAGGAGAGGAAAGGTTTTGTGGAAGAAAGGGAAATGAGCTAACTCTGCCGGTTGTTGAATGAACGAGTGACTGCGCGCACTAAACGGAAGCCCAGCCACAGAGGCTAGGCAGCAGGGAGGACAGGAGGGAAAGTCTAATGGCGAACGAACGAATGAGTGGCGCGCGGCGGATAGCTGCCTTATCCCTCACAAAACTGAGAGAGACGCCAACAAACTGACGCGCGAACGCATGCTGCGCGCCACGTGGGGAAGCAGGGTAGTTTGGCTAGTGTACGGGTGGGGATTTTGGGCGCTTTTAAAAAATTGCATAGCGCTTTTAACAAAGTCACGAAGCGCTTCTAAATGGCAACTAGCGCTTTTAAGTTGTCAAAGCAGCTTAAGCTTGCCGCTCTTCGGAAATAGCAGGAGGCGCGCTTGTAAAGTGGCAGAACGCGCTTCTAAATGGCATGTTGCGCTTTTAATTTCTCCGGCAGTATTCCAGTTGGGCTTGACGCGGTGGAGGAGCGTATTCATGGCACGCAGCAATGGCCAGGCATCGCTGTTTGCGCTACAGGGCAAAGCAGGGAAGGGGGTCAGCCGGCCTAAGCAGGAGGTGAATTATATGGAGGAGTGTTTATTCCACTTACTGCGCGACCACCAACTTCAGGGCGCGTTCCGCGCGCCCTGAAGTCGGTCACCGGTCGCGTTAAGCCTAAGCTTCAACCTGCCAGACTGCGACGCCGACTGACTCTTGTGGACTGTGGGCGCAGGGCGAGCCTAAGCATAGCCTGAATTCAAAGGAATATACGCTGTCAAGGGATAGCAATGTGTTCAATCAAGCAATGCGAATTCTGGACATCCAAGTTACGTGAATGCACACAGAATGCAACGAGAAAGTCATCCATTCAGTACGCTCGCTTATATCCCCACCGTCTGCCTTTTGGTTGACCATTGGCAAGGCTCCGCAGCTTCCACGAAATTAAAAGCGCAAGTTGTCATTTAAAAGCGCATTCTGCCATTTTAAAAGCGCTTCCGGCCAAATTAAAAGCGCACTGTTGCCTTTCGCGGTACGCCAGAAATTAAAATCGCAAGATGCCAATTAAAAGCTGGCCGTGCCATTTAAAAGCTGCAAATGTTTATCCCCCTTGTGTAATGCAACGTCATGAAGCCGCTGAGGCCTTACTGAATAGTGGTGTATCGTATTTATCGAATAATTGACGCCATTAGACCGGATTCTTTTCCTGAAACAATTGCAGTGACAATGCTAGGTACTTACTTACGCAGGCAGGACGAATGGCATACTTTCCGTATGGAATGCTACCATAAACGACGAATTGTGATAACGTTGATGTTTAGCACACACAAAAGCACAATACTGTACGATTACAATGAAATAAGAATGCACGTTGAAGAGCTACTGTTAATTCAGTGGATTACCATACGTCATTGGCATTGGTAGATAGAAATTTTTTTGACGCTTCACTTACGAACAATTCTGTCTTATTAAAAAAATTAATCCCGGGCGATCCCAATGTTGCCTTGCAACAACCCAGAAATGCGTGAGTCTTGCTAAAAAAACTACGGTCCCAATGTTGCCCTGCAAGAACCCCTCAGAAAGGAGCGTGTCAGAAGTAGCGCATGAGTAGTGTACTCCGGGCGAGCGCGCGTCATATCGGAAAGGCTTCGAAATACTTTACAAAAGTATCAACTCTTTTACTCTTCCACTTTAAAACACTCACAAACCACTCTGTATTAATAAAACAACTCAACTTTTTTTCGCCGCCCCCCAGGGCGGCGAGTATATATACGGACGCTAATGTCTGTTTGTGTGTCCGTCCGTCCGTCTGTCCGGAACAACTAAACATAACGGTTAGTGCCACCCGATGGAGTCGAATGCGCTGAGTAACGTGCCGTTGTCCGTTTCTGTTGCTAATTTCGCTATTTCGAGATATTTGCAATTAATATATGAAATTGTCAAAGATGACACTTCTATTTACAAGTCGTATCGACGAAGTTTTTGCTGAAATGGAAAGGGCATAAGACGCGATGAATTTGTGACATAGTTTCGGATTTTGGAATTCACGAAATTAGGGATATTTTCAAGGTTTTTGTCAAAATTCCCAAATTTGACAAATTCAAACAGCTTAAATTTCAAAACTTCTTTGCACGGATGTATCGAGCATAGTCTGCCAAGTATTTAGCAAATAGTTTCAGTGAATATAGTTAACGAAATTTAGGATATTTTTAAGGATTTTGTTAAAATCCACAAATTTCGACAATTTCAAACAGCTTAAATTTCAAAATTTCTTTTTACGGATGTGTCGAGCATAGTCTGCCAAGCGTCTATCAAATAGCTTCAGATTTCATAATTGATGAAATTAGGGATATTTGCAAGGGTATTGTCAAAATTCCCAGATTTCGACAATGTCAAACGGCTTAAATTTCATAATTCCTTTACATGGTTGTGTCGGCCATAAGCTGCCAAGTATTTAGCAACTCGGTCTAGATTTTATAATTAACGAATTTTGGGATATTTTCGAGGTTTTTTTGTCAAAATTCCCAAATTACGACAACTTCAAACAGCTTAAATTTCAAACTTTCTTTGCATGGTTGTGTCGGCCATAGGCTGCCAAGTATTTAGCAACTCGGTCTAGATTTTATAATTAACGAATTTTGGGATATTTTCAAGGTTTTTTTGTCAAAATTCCCAAATTACGACAACTTCAAACAGCTTAAATTTCAAACTTTCTTTGCACGATTGTATGAACCATAGTCTGTCAAGCATTTAACGAATAGTTTCAGATTTTATAATTAACGAAATTAGGGACATTTGGAAGGGTATTGTTAAACTTTGCATAGTTGTGTCGGGCATAGTCTGTCAAGTATTTAGCAAATAGTTCTAGATTTTATAATCAATTAAATTAAGAATATTTTCAAGGTTTATGGCAATATTACCAAATTTCAACAATTTCAAACAGCTTAAATTTCAAAATGTCTTTGCATAGCTGTGTCGGCATAGTCTGCCAAGTATTTAACAAATAGTTCTAGATTTTATAATTAAAGAATTTAGGTGTATGTTCAAGGTTTTTGTCTGAATTTCAAAATTTCGACAATTTCAAGCAGCTTAAACTTCAACAAATCTTTGCGTGGATGCATCGGGCCCTGAGCCCAAAAGAATAGGGCGTCGTCCCATTTATACCCTTTTCAATAGGGCGTCGTCCCATTTATACCCTTTTCAATAGGGCGATTTTGATGTCCTTTGGATATGTTGTAGCCCTCGACGAGACGAACAGGAGAAGAAATATGACCATATATGACCATATGACTATGACCATATATGGAGTGAGTCACCCCTCCTCCTCCCCCCCCCCCCCCCCACGGAGTGAAAATCCCCTTGCCCCTCCCCCACCGTACTCCCCTCCCCCAAACAGAGTGAAAACCCCCTCGCCCCACCCCAACCATACTTGCAGTGAGCTCTTCAACGATGTCAAGACCGTCGCTCTGCAACGCACGAGTGCCAAGATATAACACAACCAAATCACCAATTTCTGACGCGTTTCGTTACTGCAGCTCTTTATTTACATTTTTGAAACTATTTGCTGTCAGATTCGTGCTCAGGAGCTCGAGCGCTTCAATTTCATGACTTCTGCTAGGTTCTATGAAGTTGACTTTTCGTTGATCCCACTTTGGGATACTGTAAAGCGCGATTTTGAAAACGTTTTATAGTTTTGACCACTAAGGTGACGAGAGGAGTCCGCACGCTACCCGACGATACCTCAAACTCTATCCTACGACGTCAGAGGAGCCAGTTATAAAGCCCACTACTATGCCAGTCAAAATCACCAGTTTCAGACGCGTTTTGGTTACTGTAGGTCTGTATTTAAAATTTTTGAAACTTATTGTTGTCGGATTCTTGCTCAGGAGTTCGAGCGCTTCATTTTGATATGCGACTCGACTAGGTTTGATGAAGTTTTGACTTTTCGTGGACCCCACTTAGGGATACTGTAGCGCGCGATTTTTACAACATTTTCTAGTTTTGACCACTAAGGTGACGAGAGGAATACGCAAGCTACCCGACGATATCTCAAACTCCATCCTACGACGTCAGACGAGCGAGTTATACAGCATGCGACTATGCCAAAATCACCAGTTTGCGACGCGTTTTGGTCACTGTAGCGCTCTATTTAAACTTTTGAAACTTTTTGTTGTCGGATTCTTGTTCAGGAGCTCGAGCGCTTCATTTTGATATGCGACTTGACTAGGGTCGGTCAGCTTTTGTCTTAAAATGGACCCTACTTTGGGATACTGTAGCGCACGATTTTGAAAACTAATTTTGGTTTTGACTATTCAGGTGGCTAGAGGAGTCCGCAGGCTACTCGACGATATCTCAAACTCCACCCTACGACGTTAGACGAGCGAGTTATTAAGCACGAAGCGAGCGTGACGTACGCACGTACGTACGCACGTACGCACGCACGCACGCCGAGCTCTTGATAGGGTTCGCTCGGCTGAGGCAGAGCGAAACAAGTCTCTTTTAACAAGTGATACGTGACACTCCTTGAGTGTCAGATAGGCACTCCGCGTGATTGTTTTAGCAGACGGGGGGCACAGAAACTCCAACAAGTGTTGCATTCCCGGTAGATTTGTTTGTTCCCAATTGTTTCAGCGTAGAACTAGGGTCTGTAGCCCGGGGTCGGCCTAAGCAGATGCCATACACTTAGAGGTCGATGTGGCGCAAGTGACGCGTTGGAGCAGGCTGTACTGACGACGACGAGCGCAGGCTGTGCTGACCGCTGACTGTCTATAACCACTCACAATGTAGAATGCCAGCGGCGCCCCAATTGTACAGGCGCGCCTTATCAACGCTACACAGCGGGGGCTCCCCCGCTGGGGTGGACGGCGTCGGTGCTACAGTACGATGCTCCTATAACTCGGTTCGATTGCGCGTGCGTAGACGCCTTTCTCAGCGCGTCTTATATGGACGGCGTACTGTAGGCGCAGCAAAATCAATGGCGGACGGTATTTTCGGAATTTCGCGAAATTTACAGAGCGTGAGTATTCGGCCAAAATCAGGCTAAATACACCGCAAATCGCCAAACAACGCCAAACAAACGACGGATTCGCGTTCTGCGGCGTCAGAAAACCCAGACACAAGTCACACAACTGTCAACACAATTTTGAAAATTCGACCCCGGGACCCAATTTTTGGCCGGCCGGGTGCCGAAATCACGGTAAAGGCGTCCCAAATCGCAAAACAAACACCGGATTCGTGTTCAGAGTCGTCGAAAACCCCCGAAACAAGTGAAAACTCAATTTCGAAAATTTGACCCCGGGATTCAAAAATTCGGCGCGGCCGGGATACGGTACCTAAAAATGGTCAAAACACTTCGTCTAGACCAACTTTCAACGCGGAACACGATGCAACGGTCAGTTTGCCGCTAAAGGCATGCTTTCCAACTCAAAAATCCACTCAAAGTCGAAAATCCTAATTTTCCGCTCGGGACCCGGGACTTTTGCCACCGCGGGTCTCCCGAACGGCAAGACCGATCTCGGCGGTTTTGGTCTTGATCGAAAGGTCATACATGGGTCCGTGTTTTTTTGAAAAGTTTGCGAGAATCCACCACGGCAAACTCGAGCTACGATTTTTTAAAAGCCGGAAAAAAATTTTGAAATTCAAATTTTCTACCGTACTCCCGCGTCGGACCACCTAGGGAGCCCGTTCCAGCGATGCCGTCTAGAGGACCCAAAGGCCTACAACATATCCAAAAATCACCAAATTCGGTCCACTTTTGCGAAAGTTGTGGGGTCCTGTTTTTTTTTACTTAGCAAAAATTTGAATTTTTGAATTTTCGCAAAATTCTTCCACCGCCGAAATTTTTTCACTCCCCGAGCACGCTGCGCGTCGTCCTAAGCTATCTTTTAAAAAAAAATTTGGCTCCCTAGGTGCTTCGTAGCGAGCGCCAGCCCTGTTGGTGTTAACTGTAGGCTTTACCGCTCCTATAGCACTCCTTCGCTTTTCAAGCGGCGGAGTGCCAATCATCTCCACCACACGAGTAGGAAGTGAAACGGAAGAAGCAAACAAGATTTTCGCCGCCGCAGCAGAGCCAACCGCAACTCTAATGGGGCAAATATTTGTGGCTCAAGCGATCGAAACTGCCCAAATTGCATCATCATCCTACTTCACCACCGCATCCCTTCCCTTCTAACTGAGCATGTCGGCTGTCTATAAATTTCAAATCGAAGGGAACCGTTGCTATACAAGAGTGCTCGCTCAATCTGTCGGCCCAATTCAAATTTGACTTGGGTTCCGCATCGATTCGCCACGTGAAAAGTGGTGGGCGGCGGTTCCAACCAATCGACAAACCGCGCAAACAAATAGTATGCTGACATTTCAGAAACGGAGAATTGGCTCTTCTGTCATGAACGCAGAAGACTGGAAATAAGCTGCTGTTCACTAGGCGAAGGCACAGACTGAACAGTGAACAGAGAAGGAACAGAACATAAACGAAATCCAACGTGCAATACATACAGTGCCCTGCATGTTTCCTCTTTCGTCTCCACCACATGTATGGAACATATTGCAGCAAAACGGAACAGATCGCAGAAGGCGGAATTGACTGTATTCTTCTTCCTCTTTCACTTGGCAGAGCAGACACCAAACTCCAAGAGGCGTTCCGCTTCAGGCATCCGCAGTAATCAGCCTAAATGCATCGCAAATCGCCAAACAAACGACGGATTCGCGTTCTGCGGCGTCAGAAAGCCCAGACACAACGGTCAACGCAATTTTGAGAATTTGACCCCGGGACCCAATTTTTGGCCGGCCGGGTGTCGAAAGCAGGGTAATGGCGTCCAAAATCGCAAAACAAACACCGGATTCGTGTTCAGCGTCGTCGGAAACCCCCGAAACAAGTGAAAACATAATTTCGAAAATTTGACCCCGGGATTCAAAAATTCGGCGCGGCCGGGGTGCGGTACCTCAAAGTGGTCAAGACACTTCGTCTAGACCAAATTTTGACGCGGAACACGATGCAATGGTCAATTTGCCGCTATAGGCACGCTTTCCAAGTCAAAAATCCATTCAAAGTCGAAAATCCGAATTTTCCGCTCGGGACCCAGGACTTTTGTCACCGCGGATCTCCCGAACGGCAAGGCCGATCTCGGCGATTGTGGTCTCTATCGAAAGGCCACACAATTGTCTAGGCCGGATCGAAGAGTTTGCGAAAATCCACCATCGCAAACTCGAGTTATGTTTTTACATGTCGGAAAAAAATTTCAAATTTTGAATTTTCTACCGTACTCCCGCGTCGGACCACCTAGGGAGCCCGTTCCAGTCCCGCTTCGTAGAGGACCCAAAGGCCTACAACATATCCAAAAATCATCAAATTCGAGCCACTTTTGCGAAAGTTATGGCGTCTTTTTTTTTTTACTTAGCAAAAATTTGAATTTTTGAATTTTCGCAAAATTCTTCCACCACCGAAATTTTTTCACCCCCCGACCACGCTGCGCGTTGTCCTAAGCTATCTTTTAAAAAAAAATTTGGCTCCCTAAGTGCTGCGTAGCGAGCGCCAGGCCTGTTGGTGTTAACTGTGGGCTTTACTGCTCCTATAGCACTCCTTCGCTTTTCAAGCGGCGGAGTGCCAAAAAGCGGAGTGGTTTTGAGCATTGAATTCTTACTGAGATTGTAGCAAGGCCCTTTCCGGTTTCGTGCAGCGTCTTTGACTCTCCTCGCGACTACACTTTTTGGAGTGGTCTTGCTACGCAACATTGGTATCGCTCGGGTTTAATTCTTTACACTAAGAAAATCATCTTTTCAGACTGAATTTAAAAAAAAGACACTGGAATCTAACGCAATACTAAGGCTAATTGTGAGCTTGATTTGATGTTGGCTTGCAGTGAGCTCTTCAGCGATGTCAAGACCGCCGCTCTGCAACACACGAGTGCCAAGATATAACAAACCAAAATCTGCAGTTTCATCGCGTTTTGGTTACTGTAGCCCTCTGTTTACACTTTTGAAACTTTTTGTTGTCGGATTTGTGCTCAGGAGGTCGAGCGCTTCATTTTGATATGCGACTACACTAGATTCGATAAAGTTTTGACTTTTCGCGGACTTTACTTTGGAATACTGTAGCGCGCAATTTTTAAAACTTGTTGTTATGTCGACGTCACAGTTCGCGAGAGATGTCCGAGGGCTACTCGTCGATGTCTCGAACTCAACCCAGCGACGTCAGACAAGCGAGTTATTAAGCCCGAAGCAAGCGTGTAGTTTCCAGTTTGCGACGCGTTTTGGTTACTGTAGCTCTCTATTTAAACTTTTGAAACTTTTTGTTGTCGGATTCGTGCTCAGGAACTCGAGCGCTTCACTTTGATATGCGATTTGACTAGGTTCGGTCAACTTTTGTCTTAAAATGGACCCCACAATGAGATACTGTAGCGCGCGGTTTTGAAAACTTATTTTAGGTTTGACTACTCAAGTGGCTAGAGGAGTCCGCGGGCTACCCGACGATGTCTCAAACTCCTTCCTACGACGTCAGGCGAGCGAGTTATTAAGCCCGAAGCGAGCGTGACGTACGCACGTACGTACGCACGTACGTACGCACGCACGCACGCACGCCGAGCTCTTGATAGGGTTCGCTCGGCTGAGGCCGAGCGAAAAAAGGTATAAATGGGACGACGCCTTATCCTTTTGGGCTTAGGGCCCGATGCATCCACACAAAGATATTTTGAAACTCAAACCTGTTTCTAAGCAATACGCAAGTCTGAAGTCAAAAAATTACAGTAACA